>VZQC01007232.1:30287-43893 GCA_009823505.1 Rhizomys pruinosus
GAGCCCAAGGCAGGAACTCAGGGCAGGAACCTGGAGGCAGGAGCTGAAGCACAGGCCATGGAGGAATGCTGTTCACTGGCTTGCTCCCCTGGCTCATGCCCAGCCTGCCTTCTTATACAGTACACAACAACCTGCCCAGGGTGGCACTACTCATTGTGGGCTGGGCCCTCCCACACTGCTCGACCATCAAGACAATACTCCACAGATGTGGCCACAGGCCAATCCAATGGAGTCAGTTCCCCAATTGAGGCTCCCTCGACCCAGGTATGTCAAGTTGACACTAAAGCTATCCAGCACGAATGATAAACCTAATATTTTGTTATTACAAGCAGCTACTAAGGACAGTGCTGCTATCGATATTCCAGCTCCTAAAACCTTGGAGTTAATTCTTATACATAATCCTCATAAAATACCAACAGGATACTATGGCCCTATTACAAAAAACACAGTTGGACTATTATTAGGACAAAATGGCTGCACTATGTTGGGTCTTATAGTTCATACTGGTGTTATAGATGAAGATTATCAAGGAGAAATTTCTCTTATGTTGCATGTATCCAGAAATCTTAGAGTCCCTAAAGGAAAATTCATTACACAACTGTTACTCCTTCTGTATTGTTATCCTAAGAACAGAACTAATAATAATAAAACTGGAGGCTTTGGAAGCATCACCCCATTTGCTGCACTGATCACCCTACTCCAGGAACATTCTAGACCCATGTTGACCCTTCATATGAAAGGAAAGACATTTACTGGCATGTTAGATACAGGAGCTGATGTTTCAATCATTCACACCGAGAAATGGCCTAATTCCTGGCCTAAAGAAAGAGCCAAGGCTACTCTGTCAGGAGTAGGCTCATCATCAGCTGAACAAACTTTTATCAGTGCTAAGATTTTATGAGCACCAGGGGCAAATAACATTTTAACATTTCTATGGCCTTTAATCACCCCACTGCCTGTTAATTATGGAAACATGATTTTTCTACAACAAACCAATACAAAAATTTTCATTCTTAAACATTTTTCATAAGGGGCACTGAATTGCAGCCACTAAAAATAAATTAAAACTCTAATAACCTATGTAAACCCCTCAGTGGTCCCTTACTATGAAAAAATTAGCAACTATCCATAATACTATACGAAAACAACTCAAAGAGGGACATTTAAAATTTACCACCTCACCTTAAAACTCCTCTATATTTACTATTAAAAAATCTAAAAAAAAAAAGCCCACATACTTATCAATCTCAAAAATGTTAATAACAATTTAATTCCCATGGGCCTGTTACAACCAGGCTTGCCCTCCCAGACCTACATCCCTGATAAATGGCCACTTATTATTATTGATTTACAAGATAGTGTTTTCTTTTTTTTCCCCTTCCTCCTCCAGCTTTATTGGAATGGTTTAAAATTACATTTTCTATTTTCTAGGACCTCAGTTGCTTATTCCATCTCACTTTTAAAAACGGATTACAGCAAATGAAACACACTTGTCTAAGTGATATAGTATACAAAAATAACATCTTGATTTCTGTGAAAATGCATTTCTCTGCAATTCCTGAACAGCTCCAAATTATGCTAACTGAGCATCAATGTTTACTCTGGGTTTTAGGTTTTGTCTTTGAAAAAAATGTGTTCTACACCTTGCCATCACCATCTGTATTTCCAGCATCAACATTACGATGAAGCTGTTCCTGTCTAGGCTTTTAACCCGATCTCTAGCATAGCCATTAACATGTCTTTTCATTTTGTTTACTCCCACTCAACTGTATGTTCTATGAGGGCCTGATATAGATGTTACTTGATGTTATTTAATAGCTACTGAGGTCAGACAATCCAAGGCCATCAATATGCTAAAAATTAAAGTTATTTATGGAAGCTCAGAAAATTCCAGAATTGGTTTTACCTCCTACATGGGAACACAAGAAACCCAGAAGGGCTTACTGGTCTGACTTGTCTCTTCCCATTCATTAATCCCTATTCACCAGTGGCATGGAAAGGGGGTTCTTTAACAAAGCATTATACATAACACCTCTACCGATCTAAACATAAACATTTTTTTTGTAGTTAAATGAAGAAATTCGGGTTTTTCCCACCCCTTTCCTCCTTTTACACTGCAAGTAAAGCTCACTGGCCTGGGAACAGCCTCTATGTGCCAACCTTTGGCCAGTGAAGAGGATTCAGAGAAAATAATACAACCATCAATCAGAAAAAGGAGGGGCGACAAAGGAAAATAATTAGGCTGTAGCCTCAATTGTGCATTCCCGTGCAAGATGCCCTGACTCACCACAGCAGTAGCAGTTGACTTCACTTGTCTTGCTGCAATTGATGGCTACGTGACCAGTTTCTCCACACCTATAGCACTTCACTTTGCTGCAGTCTTTTTGAATATGTCCAAATTCTCCACAAGAATAGCACTTCTGCTCATCCGCGTGGTCACAGTCACGAGCCAGGTGGCCTGGCTTGCCACAGTTGTAGCAGCATTTCTCTCTCTCTCTCTCTCTCTCTCTCTCTCTCTCTCTCTCTCTCTCTCTCTCTCTCGGTCCTTGCAGTCCTTGGCAATGTGGCCACCTCTACCACAGTTATAGCTGGCATCCTCCTGAAGATCACAATCCTTGGCAAGATGACCAGACTCACCACAGCGATAACAGATGTCTGGAAGAGATGAGGAAACAAACTGGAACCCTCAATCCGAGGTAAAACCACCTCTGCCACGGCTTCTCATTCCACGACCTCGACCGCCACCAGTACGGCAATCCCTGGCCAGTGGCCAGATCGTCCACACTTGAAGCACTCGTTGCTGCTCATGGCTGCAGTTAGAGCTTTGGCGTCTGAGTGGCCCGCAACAGCGGAGACTCGGATGCAGGCCGGGGAAGGCGGCTCGCAAGGAAGCAGCTGTTTATTTTCAGGGTACTTGCCTGCGCCACACGCAGGTCTGCACACGGCACCACACACACCGCTGCGCACCGCTCTCCTCTGCCTCGCCCACGCGGCCAATCAGCGCTAGCGTAGCTAGGCCGACCAATCTAAGCCATCCGCGGGGAGCTGCGGCCTAGTGCGAGAAGATAGTTTTTTCATTATTCCTCTCCACCCTGAAGACTGTCTTAGATTTACATTTTCTTTACCCCAACCAAACTACAAAGCTCCCTTACAGAGATACCAATGGACTGTCCTGCTTCAAGGAACGAAAAACTCTTCCACTATCTGCCAATGGTATATAGACCAGGCTCTTCAACCTTTAAGAGCCAAATATTCTACTTGCTATATTATTCATTATATGGATGATATATTAATTTCTACTTAAAAAAAGGATACTTTAGACACTCTTTTCCCAGAGCTTCTTTCTAGATTGCAGCAATATGGGCTTATTTTACACCTGAAAAAATTCAAAGTACCACTTCTATTTCATATCTTGGTTACATAGTAGACTGGACTAGAATCAAACCCCAGAAACTTTCTTTTAGATGTGATAATCTAAAAACTCTCAATAACTTTCAAAAATTATTAGGATATATTAATTGGCTTCAACCATCACTGGGCATTCCTACTTACAGCACTGACTAATTTATTTTCTACTTTAGAAGGTAATTCACTGCTTGATAGCCCTCGAGCTATACCTTATTGAAATTACAACTAGTAAAACAACAAATTAAAAATGCCTTTCTTCACAGAGTTGATTATAACTTGCCAGTACAACTTGTGATAATTCCCTCTACATGTACTCCCTCTGCCATTATTGCTCAGAAATTACCACCATTAAAATGGATTTATCTTCACTCAAAACAACAAAAACATCTATCTTATGTCCAATTAATAGAACGACTCTTAGCTGTCTCTCGACGACACATTGTATGCATGTTGACAAAGGACCTAGATATTATATTTTTACCCATTACTAAGAAAGAGTTCTCCTTTACATTTCCCCATAGTACTTGGTTACAACTTGGTCTTGCTAATTATGTGGGACAGTTACAGTATGGACTTCCTGCTGGAAAATTATGGACATTTATATAATGTACTAAATTTGTTAGTAACATATTGTTTCTTCCTCTCCAAACCCTACCACTCCCACTTATTTTATAGATACCTCAATGGATGGTAAGTATGCCATTGTTGGTCCTGACATCCAGGAATCCCCAACCCTGTTGGGCCATATCTTTCTCTTCAACATTCTAAACTCTTTACATTAATTCAATTACTAACAAAAATACACAAACCTTTAAACCTTTATATATCACTCATATCCGTTCACATTCAAACCTACCTGGACCTTTAGCTCAGGGTAACACCTTGGCTGATGCCCTGGCTATGCCTGTATTTTCTACACCTCAACAAGAACATTCTGCCTTACACTCAAATACTTTTCCTCTACACAATGCCTATAATATCCCTCTTTCTCAAGCATGCTCAATTGTGCGCTCCTGTTCTATTTGCATCCCCCTTCATACTGCTACTACCCCCAAAGACTCAACATTCTAATTATATCTAACAAACTAATTTTACACATTTTCCCACACCAGGAGCCAATCTTCTTTTCATGGTTATTAATACCCATTCATCCTTTATTTAAACAGTATCCAAAAAGGGAGGGGTAGCAACTGTATATTGTCCCTTCCCACAATTACCTTTGGCATTATTTACTGTCAATTTTTACTTCTCCCCAAATCCCACTCCTCAGCTCATGCCAAGTCACATTTTCCATCCTCTTCAAAACCACTTCTACCAAAACCTATTCCAGTTTTGGTAAACCATGTAAATTAAAAATAATTGGAAAAGGATATGCTCTTATCACCTTAGGTGATGGATCAGACGTTTGGGCTCAGCTCTATTGTATCTGCCACCGACACCCAGACACAGGAGAAAAGATGGATCAACACCATGACAATGTTGACACAGAAAACAGCAGACATGACCACCTGAGGAACCATGTGAAGCAGTATCCTGGACTCAGCAACACTAGGACCTGATACCTTTGTGGAGCAACTGTGAGGCTCATTTGGCAAGATCGCTACATTACATAATCACACCTTTATTGACTGGGGACCACATGGTATTTTGATAGTTGTAATATTTTCCCTTGTAATGACTCTTCAGTTATTACTTTTAACAAAACTTATTTTATTCACACAATTTCTGGCTTGTGGAGCAACACAGATGCGGTTCTTTCATGGACAAATGGAGGTTCGTCATCTCCCTATCTTCAAATGGTTCACCCCCTAGTTCCTAAACAATGATATATTTGAAATATTCCTGCTGCTTTACATGAATGCATAAAAACTATTGACTAAACAACTGTTATAATACCTCAGAACTACACCATAATTTATACTTTCTCTGGATATGTATGTTCCTGTGTTAAACCTTTCTTTTTTTAAAATAATTTTATTTATCCTTGTATGTGTATGAATGTACTGTCTGCTTGCAGGTTGTGCACCCATGTTGTGTAATGCCACAGAGGTCAGAAGAGGGTGTTGGACCCCCCTGGAACTGGAGTCAAAGACAGCTCTCAGCTGTCATGTGGATGCTGTGAATCAAGCCCGGGTCCTCTGCAAGAGCAGTTGGTGCTCTTAACTGCTAGGTCATCTTTCCAGCCCCTAAACCTTTCTTAATACCCATCGGAAAATTTACTTTAAATGATTCACTGAAAATGTCTTATATAGGTTGTTCTTTATATTCATGTTTCAATCACACTATTCCTTTTAATTCATCTTCTTTTTTTATTTATTATATTTTAAGGGATTCACAATATAAGAGGACAGTTGTTTTCAACATTGACGTTGCTCAGTTTGCCATGCAATTAGGTAATTAATTCATCTTCTAACAGTATTGTATTACTATGTCAGAGGTTAGAATTATGGTTACCTGTTCATTTACCAGAACCTTGGACAGACTTTGTTACTGCATGAATTACTTTTTTTACCTTTCTGTAGAGCAAAACATTTCATTGATTGGATCATAACAGGCATTATTAGGCTTATAGCAATTATCACAGTAGGAACAGTTTCATGCATGGTGCTACATAACTCCATACAAAATCATGATTTCATTACCAGATGTCACAACCAGTCACACTCACTTTGGGCTCAACAGCAACAGATTTGCTGCCCAAATTTCTAAACTTCAAGATACTATTATCCGGTTAGGAGATAATGTTGGTCAGTGGTATCAACAGTTAAACTTACATTGCCATTGAAACTTTTCTACCTTTTGTTTAACTAATACCCTCTATAACTCTACTAATCACCCTTGGAAAAAGGTGAAGAATCATCTTCTAGTCCTCCAGCATAATTTCTCCATAGATATTTCAGAGTTACAAAAAGACAGAACAGACATTTGCCCATACTCCCCCTGAACTGTTTTCCTCAGATTTCTATGATGCTCTGTCGTCTACCCTGTCTAAATTAAACCCAGTACATTGGTTTTCTGAGGCTTCATTACTCCCTGTTATAATTGGAGTTCACTCAATTCTTTTATTTTGCATAGGATTCTGATGGGCCTGGTGGCACTCTTCAGAAACCCATGAAAAATTTATAGCTTTGCTGTTGGTCTTAACAAAAAAATGGGGAATTGTGGAGTTGTGAATTCTCTTGCTGGTTGAATACCAATGACTTGAAAGAAGCCTAAAGAGTTGGCAGAGGGCCAACTTGGTATGATTGTACTTAAATGCTTGGGCTTGGTAGAAGCCTGCAGAGTTTGGCTAAGACTCTGCCCTTGATTGTTTATACTTGGAATGTAAACACAGGAATTGTTAGACATATTATTACTGAAACGCAATGTCACTATGTTCCCTGTTTACTTTACAGCTAGGCCTGCTGAACCTTGAATTCTGTTTATCTCCTAAAGCCTTCCTTACATCTAACACATACACATTGTGTAGCTTTCTGTAGTTGTCTTGGGGTAACATCTACAAAATATAAGAGATATAAAAGCTTAAGATTCAAAAATAAAACTTTGTCAGCTTTCCTTTGAGTTGGTTGTCCATGTCCTACATCAGAGTGGTGGTCCAGGTCTCAGAACCTAGAGTTCCTCACAAGCCTGGTCTACACAGTGAGTTCCTGGCCAGCTGGGACTACAGGGGAGACTCTGCCTCAAAATAACAAAAACAAAACAAAACAAAACAAAAATTAATCCTCAATTCTTTTTATTTTTGCAGCACCACTTCCTTTATTTGTCTTTAGGCAAAGGTGGCCCCCACCACCCCAGTCACTGAGCGTCAGCTGTTTCCCTTGCTCTCAGGCTCCCAGGGCCAGGCTGGAGGTCTTTCCCAGGGCCAGGCTGGAGGTCTTTCTCACTTCATCTGCAGCATGAGCTAGGCTTCTCCTTGGAGGCCCGCACTGCCATGGCTGCCTCCTGGTGGCCAGAGACGACAAGGGCAGCAGGTCAAGGCCAGGGTGCATCTCAGGCTCACCCTGCAGCCTGATCCTTCCCCCCTACCTTAGGTGGGGCCCCCTTGATACTCCAGAATCCTCAATTCTTATTTAATAAAATATATCTGACTTAAAAATGATATGTTTGAAAAATGATTTTGAATTTGTTTGCATATAAATGAAAGCATGCAACATACGGTCTTTTGTGTCTTCTGACATGTATTCTTGCAAATAAACATTAAGCAAAATAAAATTTATGTTGTGAGAGTATTTAATATGGCAAGACTCATGGGATATTTCTCTATATAGCACAACATGTCTTCAAAATATGTTTGGCTCATTTAATTTGACTTATTTACCAGGAGTGGAAAAGGACCTGGACTAAGAGTAGGGACCACTGCATTCTGAAGCTACTGAGGATTTCTGTAGATGAGAGCAGAAATCTCAGGAGACTTCAGGTTGGTGCTAAGACACATGGGAAGGAGGTGGTACTCCCATGAGAATACTGCTCTGAGGCCCTAGGCTTGAGCGGATAGCTGTCTTGAGTGGATAGCTGTCTTGTTCAATCCAAGATCTTTTCTGGTTATTACTGGTGCTTGGGGTCTGGGCCAGGTTTTTCCAGGTTCTTGGCCTTTTACTCAAAGAACTGAAAATAAGGGCTTGCACAGATTTATAAAAGAGACAAGATAGCTATTGGAAAAAAATAATAGTATAGATTATAGAGGGAAATAAGTATCAGTATCAACAGCAAGCCACATGAGCAAGAGTATTTCCTTTTATGCAATCAAGAAGAGTTGGTTGCTAAAGGGTGTAGTTTGGGTGGTTCTCTACTTTGATTGAATGATTAGGTCTTACATTCATTATTTCCTTCTGCACATGAGCTTTTCTATAATGCCTGATTTTGATCATGCACACCCAATTAGGTATAAGCATAAGATGGTAAATAGAGGATTGTTCTTTGAAGGTTACTAGAGAACAAAGTTTTGTCTTGCTCTACATTCATCCCAAACCAGTTCAGACCAGATTGACCAGATTGGCTCTTTATTCTTCATACCAGGATACCTTTGGGATTTACTTGAATAGAAACTGTCTAAATTTGATTCTTTTATGAGGGGTGGGGAAATTGATTCTATTGTTCAGACATGGGAGTACTTCTACCTTGATACAGGTTGCTAGATGCATTGTTTGTAGAGGGTGTGTGTGCACAGTACATGGAGGTGAAGGAACTAGGCCACCAAGAGCATTATTACAAGAAGGGGGTATGCATCATCCAAGCCACATGGTAGCTCCAAGGTAAACTATCTCCTCTGCTTGCCTGACTCGGGATTGCTGGGAAAGTCACTGTGAGCTGCTAGAAACTCCGGTGGTCTGCGGGGTGACCTTCCTTCTGCCATCATGCTGAGGGGCCTAGTGGAAATATTAAGAGAACTGGCACTGAGTTCAGGGTTGCCCTTTGCAGAAGACTCATCCTGTACTGTCTGGGCTTGGGCCTGTTTTGTCCTCCCTTCCCCATGACATGTGGAGTTCCAGGGACCATAGCCCTCTGCCTCCTTGCCTGCCCATTGAGTCCAACCTCCTCTTCTTTCCCCTGCACATGCCAGGCCTCATTTCCTCTCTCTTCCCAGTGTCCCAAGTGCTGGGACTGGTCCTCCCTGATGTTTCTCTCCATGCACCCTGTCCCTGGCCACATCCCCAGCTTGATTGGGGTGGCTCGCAAAGCCAGCTCTTCTCCCTTCTACACTACACTCTCCTGCTTGTTCCAATTCCTATGGCCCTTACCCAGGTCTCTGGTACCAAATGGCCCTGTTTCCTCTGATGGGCCTAGAACATATCAGGTCCTATTTCTAAGGATTGGGTGAATGGAAACACAATGTTTTCTGGGGACTCCCTATGTCTCCAAATAGCATTATTACTTAACATCTCATTAATTCTTGAAGGAATCCTCCAAAGAGGCTCAATTATGTCCCTCATGCTGCTAAGAAGAACATGCTTGTGGGTTTATTGGTTCATTACATAAAAAATTGTTTATTAAGTCCTGGATTCCCAGGGTGTTAAGAACACAGTAATAAAAGAAATGGACATGATCCTCGATCTGAGGCAACTAGGTGCTTGTGATGGGAGCAATAATAATGCAGGCTATAGGATGGACATGGTAGGTTGTGATCAAGAATGACACATCATAGGACTGGAGCCATGTGACCCTCAGAGCACAGCTCTTTCACTTGATTGCTTTAGAGCTTATGTCTAGTATGTAAGGTTTAGCACTGTAGCTGCCTTTTGGAAAGACTTGACTTTCCAATAGCCACGTGGTTGTGTGTGGAACTCTACGTTCCAAGACCTGGACCACCACTCCGATGTAGGACATGGACAACCAACTCGAAGGAAAGCTGACAAAGTTTTATTTTTGAATCTTAATCTTTTATATCTCTTATATCTTGTAGATGTTACCCCAGGACAACTACAGAAAGCTACACAATGTGTACGTGTTAGATGTAAGGAAGGCTTTAGGAGGTAAACAGAATTCAAGGTTCAGCAGGCCTAGCTGTAAAGTAAACAGGGAACATAGTGACATTGCGTTTCAGTAATAATATGTCTAACAATTCCTGTGTTTACATTCCAAGTATAAACAATCAAGGGCAGAGTCTTAGCCAAACTCTGCAGGCTTCTACCAAGCCCAAGCATTTAAGTACAATCATACCAAGTTGGCCTTCCACCAACTCTTTAGGCTTCTTTCAAGTCATTGGTATTCAACCAGCAAGAGAATTCACAACTCCACAATTCCCCATTTTTTTGTTAAGACCAACAGCAAGAGCTATAAATTTTTCATGGGTTTCTGAAGAGTGCTTCCAGGCCCATCAGAGTCCTATGCAAAATAAAAGAATTGAGCAAAGTCCAATTATAAAAGGGAGTAATGAAGCCCCAGAAAACCAATGTACTGGGTTTAATTTAGACAGGGTAGATGACAGAGCATCATAGAAATCTGAGGAAAACAGTTCAGGGGGAGTATGGGCAAATGTCTGTTCTGTCTTTTTGTAACTCTGAAATATCTATGGAGAAATTATGCTGGAGGTCTAGAAGGTGATTCTTCACCTTCTTCCAAGGGTGTTTAGTAGAGTTATAGAGGGTATTAGTTAAACAAAAGGTAGAAAAGTTTCAATGGCAATGTAATTTTAACTGTTGACACCACTGATCAACATTATCTCCTAACCAGATAATAGTATCTCGAAGTTTAGAAATTTGGGCAGCAAATCTGTTGTTGTTGTTGAGCCCAAAGTGAGTGTGACTGGTTGTGCCATTTGGTAATGAAATTGTGATTTTGTATACAATTATGTAGCGCCATGCATGAAACTGTTCCTACTGTGATAATTGCTATAAGCCCAATAATGTCTTTTATGATCCAATCAATAAAAGGTTTTGCTCTATGGAAAGGTTAAAAAAAAAGTAATTCATGCAGTAACAAAGAGTCTGTCCAAGGTTCTGGTAAATGAACAGGTAACCATAATTCTAACCTCTGTCATAGTAATACAATACTGTCAGAAGATGAATTAAAAGGAATAGTGTGATTGATATATGAATATAAAGAACAATCTGTACAAGGCAACATTTTCAGTGAATCATTTAAAGTAAATTTTCCAATGGGTATTAAGAAAGGTTTAACACAGCAACATACATATCCAGAGAAAGTATAAATTATGTTGTGGTTCTGAGGTATTATAACAGCTGTTTAGTCAATAGTTAAAGGTTTAGGTAGGTTTGAATGTGAATGGATATGAGTGATATATAAAGGACAGGGTATGATTTTTTAATAAAGACTGAAGTTGTGAAAAAAGACTGAACAGTATAGGATTAATAGAATGTAAAGAGGCTGTAACTATATGGGGGAAGAGTTGGATGACATATTGGGAGTTAGATACTATGTTTAAAGATTTATGCATTTTAGTTAGTAATTGAATTAATGTAAAGAGTTTAGAATGTTTAATAGAATGATATGGTCCAACAGAGGATTTTTAGATGTTAGGACCAACAATGACATACTTATCATTTATTGAGGCATCTATAAAATAAGTGGGAGCATTAGGGACTGGAGAGGAAGAAACAATATTGTTAATAACAAATTTAGTGTGTTTAATAAATGTTTATAATTTTTTTGTAAGAAGTTTATAATGTAACTGTTTTATATAATTAGTAAGACTAATTTGTAACTAAGTAGTATGGGGAAATGTAAAGGAGAACTTTTCCTTAGTATTGGGTAAAAATATAATATTTTGGTCCTTTGTCAACATGATACAATGCGTCATCGAGAGGCAGCTAAGAGTCGTTCTATTAATTGGACATAATATAAATGTTTTTGTTGTTTTGGGTGAAGATAAACCCATTTTAATGGTAATAATTCCTGAGTAATAATGGCAGAGGGAGTACATGCAGAGGGAATTATCACAAGTTGTACTGGCAAGTTATAATCAACTTTGTGAAGAAAGGCATTTTTAATTTGTTGTTTTACTAGTTGTAATTTTAATAAGGCATCAGGAGCTAGCACTCAAGGGCTATTAAGTTGAATTACCTTTTAAAATAGAAAACAAATTAGTCAGTGTTAAAGTCGGAATGTCTAGAGATGGTTAAAGTTAATTAATATTTCTTAATAATTTTTGAAAGTTATTGAGAGTTTTCAGATGATTACGTTTAAAAGAAAGTTTCGGGGGTTTGATTTTAGTCCAGTTTACTATGTAACCGAGATGTGAAACAGGAGTGGTATTTTGAATTTTTTTAGGTGTTAAGATAAGTTTATATTGTTATAATTTAGAAAGAAGTTTTTGGAAGAGTGTCTAAATTATCCTGGTTTTTAGTAGAAATTAATATATCATTCATATAATGAATAATATAGTAAGTAGAATATTTGGCTCTTAAAGGTTGAAGAGCCTCGCTGGGTGTGGTGGTACACGCCTTTAATTCTAGCACTTGGGAGACAGAGGAATGTGGATCTTTGTGAGTTCAAGGCCATCCTGGTCTACAGAGCGAGCTCCAGCTGGGACTAAAAGGAGACCCTGTCTCAAAGAAAAAAAGGAAAAAAAAGGTTGAAGAGCCTCCACATACCATTCGTAGATAGTGGGAGTTTTTTATTTTTTGAGGCAGGACAGTCCATTGGTATCTCTGTGTGGGAAAATTTAGTTAAGATGGATTCTAAGCCAATGGTACCTCTCTGGCCACACCCATGGGGTGGAGTGTAGTGACGAAAAGATTTAGCATTCCTGAGGATTGAGTCATGATGGATATTTAAGCAGACATGTTGGAATAAAATCTCTCTCTGCATTTGAACCTCAACCTGCATACACGTGGTGTGCTTTCCTGCACGTATTTTCCACATGGGTTGTCCCAGGATTAAGTGGGCCCTGCCACAAATCTCGGCGGCGACACCACAATTGGCATCCAAATGTGGGGCAGAAGGAAACCTTGACAGCTTAGGTATGCATACCATTAAACCTTGCCCTTTTCTTCTATTTCTCCTCTCTTTCCTGATATCTATCTGTTGTGGTGGAGCCATCTTTCCTGCTGGTTTCAGTGGATGGGACAGTGGTCTGAGGGCATGTGGCTTTGTACACATGGAGAACAGCCTGCCTCTGATTTGGTTCAGAGGGAGCACCTAGTGCCTTCAGGCATGTGCCTCCTGGCATGGTCACTCCTGCAGGCTATAAAAGTCAGTGACCTCAAGGCCGAATTTAATATTAAGGCTTAGCAGTTATGCTTGGCCTTAAAAACAATTTTTCATAATTCTACAGGTCTGAAAACTTTCTGGCTTTAAATTCCACCCCCCCCCAAAGAAAGACTGCGAGGAACCAGCTCCTCAAGTTCAGTTCCAATCTTAAGTTGTTCATATGTAAATTTTCTCCTGGTAGCTCTTCTCAACCTGAACCCACTTCTTTCTGTTGTAAATTAAGGCCTTTCATAGAACCGCCCTCCTCCAAGAGCATCTTCCAGATAATTTCAAGCCTTGGCCATTTTTCTCTTAAATTTTGTATCCAAAGTTTGTTTTTGGATAAAAGTGTATTGCTCTCTTGTCTTCTTATGCATTTTGTCTAAATCTAACTTCTTACCTAAAACCTACTGGCTATTTGTAAATCCAAGGTGGGGATTTAGCTAACAGTAATTCAAATCCATCTCAGCATGTTTAACTTTAAGGTGTAATATTTTTACTTAACCCCCGGGTACCCTAGATATGGTTGATTTAATTTTATCTTGCTCCT
>VZQC01007232.1:49842-81713 GCA_009823505.1 Rhizomys pruinosus
GAACCTCAGATTGCCTGAGTCACAGACACTGAGCATCTCTCTGAATTCTATTTGGGATAATTGTTTATAATGTGCCCTAATGAAGTTTACCTTCCAGATGCTGAGAAACCTTCCTACTTCTCCCCTTTATAGAAAAAAGAAAAACATGATGGTAATGATGTCATTCCCTAACTGTAAATTAGAGCCAACTGTTATAGTGGTAATTTCTTATAAAACAGGTATAACTACCTTCTTTAATTGACTGATAGACATAGGAATTGTGAAAGGATAATTCTCTATTTAGAGCCAAATATAATAGTAAAGTCTTCATAAGCTATGCAACTAAGCAAAATATATTAATACAGGAGAGCTCTGATGTCAGCAATGGATTATTCTGCCAAGGGGATGTTGGCTACGGGATCCAAGCCCCCCAAATTATAAAGGCCTTTTGCCTATAAAAATGGGATATCTGCAAGGAGAAAGGCAGTAAGTCCCTGTTGTCGAAGACCTGGTGTAAGCATGAAAAAATGTTTTGAGACATCACTTGCTAATGTACAGTTGGCCTCTGAAATGCCAGAGAGCGTTACCAAAGGCCACTAATGCAATAAAGCAAAGTATTGGTCTCTTTGAGTCAAGCAAGTCTCCTCTATCAGTATCAGCTACACCTCAACTGCCTGGAGATACTGTGCAACAGTGGCAGCCATGTGTGTGTGTATATATATATATATATCCCAAATCTAATCGGCTATTAGCTCTCTCCTTGGAGGACTAATTCATGGCTGATGCCACAAGCTTATGTCTTCTAGTGGTTAGGAGATTTTATAAGCCATAGTAAGAACTTGTCACCCTTTATAGAGAAACCAGTTTGTGGATTAGCATACCATCCAAGCATCTGTGTCTATGCTCACAGCTTAGCTTGCCATAATAGTTAGTACTGTTTAAATGCCTGTACATCTAATTGCTTGTGCTTTGTTGGTAGGATTAAAAAGGTACCCTGGATAAGCTCTCAACCCATGAAGGGAAACAACCTGACTAGAGTCAAAAATGACATCTCCAGAGAAAATAGACTGCTTTGCTTCTCACCCACTTGTGCAGCTTTCCCAAAGCCTAGGGAACAAATTGCGGAAGAGGAGGCGTGGTAGAATGTAAGGGCTGCGGGGAGATTGGGGTGAATCGTGAGACTACAGCAATATAGACTGGACTCTTATTTGATCAACATGCTTGTGCATACAAGCTTCTCCAATTGGACTATGAGAACGTTGGATTGGTTCAAAATTTGGACATAGATACTTGCTAATTGGTTTTACATGAATGTTACATTCATTGCTTATGCTAGACAATCAGCTTACTTCATGGTTGGGATTTTTGGATATTAATTGGCCTTAGTGTGAAAATAAAGTTTTAGGTCTGACCTGTCCCCCACTGCCTAGCACTCAAAACAGGTTTGAGCATCTGGCTATTCAAAACTCAGGTTCCTTTGGGTTGTTAGCCTCAACCGTGGGCTCCCCTGCCTCTCAGAAAAATTAAAAAAATAAAATTAAAAGGGTGAGACATGGGAAAACTTAATTAAGATGGATTCTAAGCCAATGGTTCCTCCCTGGCCACACCCATGGGGTGGAGTGAAGTGACAAAAAGATTTAGCATTCCTGAGGATTGAGTCATGTGGATATTTAAGCAGACATGTTGGAATAAAATCTCTCTGCATTTGAACCTCAGCCTGTGTACGTGTGGTGTGTTTTCCTGTGTGTATTTTCCACATGGGTCGTCCCAGGATTAAGTGCGCCTCACCACAAATCTCAGTGGCAACACCACATCTCTGCAAGGGGGCTTTGTAGTTTGGTTGGGGCAAAGAAAATGCAAATCTGCTAAACCACAGGAATTCGTTTCTGCAGATTACTATCTTAGTTCCTGAAGCATTGCAATCCTAGTTCCTCTGTCAGACCATAAAGATGATATTATTCTGGGATTCCAAAAGGTCACTGGCATTGAGATCTGCACTTAGCAGAATATTGAGCTTTTAACCCTGTGGCTCCCACACCCCATGTCAGGCTTGTCTGCCTTATTCTTACAACAATCCGTGGAGTCCCCTCTGAGCCCGTGCTCCTGGTGCTCCCATTCGCGTTGCGCACGGTACTAGGGTTTTATTTGCTAGGATGAGCCATATCATTGGTGTCTCCCCAGCCCCCTCATTATATGGCAAATTCATTTAAATTCTTTTTACATATATGTTTTAGACAACTTCTGTAGTAGTAGATTTTCTTTTTTCAAAATGCCTTTAGTGTTAGTCATCCATCCCGTAGTGCCTCCTCTGTCCTCCTCACCTTTCCCTTACCCTGTCCAGTCCTCCCTGTTCCATTTCCCCTTTTCCCTTTGTATCACTGAATTCTATCTCCTTTCCCTTGAAAGAGGCTTCCTTCTCTCCTTGTACCTAATGAGTTTCCTGATCACTAGGAGTATTCCAAACAAAACAGACATATCTAAAGCTTTAAAGGAAGCATTCACATAGAGAAAACATGGCTCTTTCTGTGTCTAGGTTACCTCATTCAGAATGATTGTTTTGAGTTCCATCCATTGACCTGAAAAATTCATAATTTCATTTTTCTTAACATCTGAATACTACTCTGCTGTGTGAATGTGCCTCATTTTTCTTATCCATTCACCACTTAATGGACATCTGGGCTGTTTCCATTTGTGGCTGTGGTGAACACACTGAGCATTGATGGACAAACACCACTGGAGTAGGACACGGAGGCCTTGGAGTATAGCTGGAACTTGTTGGCGAGCTATTTCTAGCTTTTTAAAAAAATTTTTATTATTTTATGTGTATGAGTGCACTGTCTGCATGTAGGTTGGTGCACCTGTGTCGTGCAATGCTGCAGATGGAAGAGGCCCTTGGGCCTAACAACACACGTACGGTTAAGGCATTTCCACCTACTTGTGGCATCTAACCACTGTTTCTAGCTTTTAGGAACCATCGTGGCCGCAGCACTTTGCACTCCTACTAGCAGCGAACGAATTGTTTCTATCTCCCTCTATCTACATCAACCCTTTTTGAAACTTGTTTTTTGGATCTTAGCCATTTTGACTGGGGTAAGATGAAATGCTCAAGTAATTTAATTTGCATTTTCCTGATGGCTAAGGATGTTGAACATTTTTTTCAAGTGTTTCAGCCACTTGTACTTCACATGCCTTCCCAAACCCAGCTTCAACACTTGGCTGTTGTAATACATATTCCCAAACCCATATCTTTTTGTTCATGAATCAAGAAGAACACAAGGGTACCTAGCAGTCTTTCCAGTACAGGTTGAAGGCTCACAAAGGAAAGTTCTTCCCTTTTCTGCTTTTTCAGGCCAAAGATAACAGCATTATCAAGAAGAGTGAGAAATGAAGTAGACTCTCAATTAGGACAGAGACCTGAAACATTAAAAACTCAGAAATCTTGATCCTAGCCAGTCTTATTGGAGTGAGATGATATCTTAAAGTGGTTTTAATTTGCATTTCCTTAATTATTAGTGACGTTGAACATTTTTAAAGATGTTTCTCAGCCATCTCTAATTCCTCACTTGTGAAGTCTCTATTCAGCTCTTTGCTCCATCTTTTGAGTGATTCATTTGTTTTCTTTCTTCTTTGTTTTTTGAGTAGTTTATATACTCTGGAAATTAATGCTTTGCCAGATGTATCGACGAATGGTATCCCTTATCTGTGGATGCTAGCTCACATTATCTAGTTGTAAGTATTTCTTGTGCAGGGCTCCTTGAGCTTTTGTCCAAGTTGGGAGTGATGCACATTGGAAAGAACAACAACAGAAAAGACTGTGTCAAAGAACTGACTGAAATAGTGAATTTCTGCTTGAAAGAGTCAACTTCTACAATCGAGAATTTTGAGAAAGACTGAGAAAAAGATGAAAAACATGTTTGGCAGAGTGCATGAGCTCTGGTAGGGTGGGGGGTAAGGAGGGGGACACGGGTCTAGATTTGATTTGTAACATAATCTTGTACAAATATGTATATATATATATATATGATTTTTAAAAAGATTTTAAAAAGTATATAAAAAACCCTCAGAAATCATAATTTCTTGTTGACATACCTCTGTAAATATTCAGTGTGTTCCTGGTACACTCTCTTCCCAAGGATTTCCAGTGGGTGTTTACCTACTCCTGTATAAATGTGAACTGGTTACTCATGCTTGCTGAGACTGTCCCGCAGGTGCCTGTGTGTAAGGAGGCCTGACTGTCACAATGGTAGGTAATTGATTTTGTACATAAGGGCCAGAAAAGAAAAAAAATGAAAAATTATTCCTTATTTTAATATGCTTTGTTGCACATTTCCAGTATTTACTAGAAATGCTACCTGGTTTTGAATCTTCAGTTTATTACTTGTAATTCAATGTGAAGTGTAATATGAAAATCTAGGAGTTTAGAAAAATAAGTCTTAATGAGTTTAAGCATATTTGTGTTTTCTGAGACATAGATTGTTATTCCCTCCAGAAACCTGGGGGTTCAATGAGGTTTCAGATGGGTTTAAGTCTTAGGTCCTACTGAGCGAGTTGTGAAAGGAAGGGTGATTTCAGAGCCTCTCTTAATGCACCATTTTACAGACAAGGAAACTGCACCTGGGATGTGAAGAAGCCGCCACTGGGCTCTTACCACAGGTCTGGGGCATCTGAGACAAGAATCCAGGAATCTCTTTGTCTAGGCAGGGCTTCCACACTGCCTTCCATTACTGACAGTGGCTCCCACTGCAGTAGCTGATTTAGTCATTCTGCAGTAAGGATGGGCAGCAGGAAGGCTGGAAGCTCTTCAGGAAATTTAATGGCCTGAGAACCATTTCCCTACCACTAGTTTCTGTGTCATGTTGCATTGGGAAAGAATCCTATGCTAGAGTTGGTGGCACAACCTGGAAGGGCAGGGCAAGATTGGCACTTATGAACCAAAGCCAGATGTGGTAGGTCAAATTTGTGATGCCAGCCTGAGCTACTTAGTGAATCACTGTCAATAAATAAATAAATAAATAAATAAATAAATAAATAAGTAAATAGCTCAAGAGATGACCCAATGGTTAACAGCGTTAGCTGCTCTTGCAGAGGACCTAGTTTGGTTCCCAGCACCCACTCATGGCAGCTAACAGCTGTCCATAACTCCTAACACCCTCTTCTGGCCTCCACAGGCATTGGGTGACATGGGTGCACTTACATACAAGCAGGCAAAACACTCATAAAATAAAATAATATAAAATAAAATAGATCATAAATTAATAAAATAAATAGTGACAATCTCTGATGCACACGATCCAAGTGAGCTGGTTGGGGACTTGAAGTTACCCTCAGCTTGTCCTTCTCAGCTCAGTCTTCTCTTTCCTTCTATTCCCCAAATCACCTACAAAGGAGAGCCTAAAAAGAAGAACTAAAGATTAAACTGTTTTATTTGGGAAGTTCAGATTCAAAACATTAGGAGTTTTGAAAAAGACATGAGGAATGGGAAGGAACACAAACCAATACAAATCAGTCCACTTCCAACTGAGTGGTGGCGCACGCCTTTAATCCCAGCACTCAGGAGGCAGAGGTAGGTGGATCTCTGTGGGTTCAAGGCCAGCCTGGTCTACAGAGCGAGCTCCAGGACACCTGGTATTAAAAGGGAGACCCTGTCTCAAAAATACCAAAAAAAGGGTAAAACTAAAAAGAAAGAAAGAAAAAAAACAAAACAAAACCACACACCAACTGCCTCGAGACTAGCCTTGGCAGCAGCTGTGTTCACTGGCTGGTTTGCAGGGTCACACCACAGGCTATATTCTGGAGAGAAACATTTAACAGTTCACTGTGTGTGGGGAGGGGTGGTTTGTGTGTGTGTGTGTGTGTGTGTGTGTACACTACAATTTCTCTGTTTCTTTTCTCGTATCACCCATTGCTCATTAGTCAAATTATCCATGGAGATTAGCCCCCCACAAGTTTTTGTTTAATTATTGTTGTCTGTGACTGAATGTACTGATTCTACCTTGTTTTCAGACCCGGATATTTTGCACCCACAATGATCCATCCTATTGCTGAAGTTTTTTACTTAGTTTCTTATTTAACTAATTAAAATTTTCATTTCTAGATTCATTTCAGTTTGAGTTTTTCTCAGTATTTCTATCTCCTTATTGAATTCTATGTTTTGCATTGAATACTTTATTTAGTTGTTAATATAGGTTTGGGGGGAATTTATTCAGGCATCTATTCATGTCCTCTTTCATTACTTTGGACACATTTATCCTCATTCTTTTTTCTTTTTTTTTTTTTGGTCTTTTTCCAGACAGGGTCTCCCTGTAGCCCCAGCTGTCCTGGAACTCACTCTGTAGACCAGGCTGGCCTTGAACTCACAAAGATCTGCCTGCCTCTGCCTCCCAAGTGCTAGGATTAAAGGTGTGCACTACCACACCTGGTTTATCCTCATTCTTTTGAATTCCTTGTCAGGAATTTCATCTATGTCTCTCTCATTATCTTGAGTTTTCAAATTACTGGTGCATTTCTACTGGTATTTGTGCATCAGGAATTGCATTATTGTTTGAATTTTTAGATTATTTAGGTCACCTATCTTCATTAAGTTGGGAGTGTTTGCAGCATTCTGGAGGAGCTAAGTTGCAGTTGTGTTGAAGGGGTCAGGCTCTATCCCCACCACCCCCTGCAGAATAGTCACTATTCAACGGTACAGCCACTACGAAAACAGAGCAATGGTTGACTGTACAACAATAATCCCTTAAGCCTAATCATTTGGGGAGTAAGGGGCATTGATAACACTGTGTCTATAAATGCATAATTTAACGTAGTTATAAATTAAAAGTAAAAAAGAGAAAGAAGAAACAGCACAGTAAGACTAGTGATTAGTAGTGGATGACAGAGAGAACAAAAAGGCGGACACATCAACAGAAGGGGAAGGAAATAGGCAGAAAGGCCAGTGGCAAGGGCATTTGGGCTAAAGGTGGAGTGTGGGGAAGGAAAGATGTGCTGTTAATGAAAAACAGTGCCTTCTTCAGGAAGCTGACATGAGGGACCCTACAAAGCAGGTCAGACCATTGTATCAGGAAGAGGAAAAAAGCAAAAGGAAAGACTACAGAGAAAACAGGGAAAGAGAAAGAGATGAGAACAACAAAAAAAAAGGACGTATGATATCTGAGCCAAGATGGCTGAGATGAGCTTGCCTGTGAGACAGGGGACAGAGAGAGAGGGAGAGAAAACTGGCTGGAGATGCAGGAAATGAAACTGACTGCCAAGATTTGGGGCTCTCCTTTGGCCTCCCTGTGTTCTTTCCCTGCTGCTGGGAGGTCCTCTGTGGTGGGAGGTCCTCTGTGGTGGGAGGTCCTCTGTGGTGGGTGGTCCTCTGTAGTGGGAGGTCCTCTGTAGTGGGTGGTCCTCTGTAGTGGGTGGTCCTCTGTGATAGGAGGTCCTCTGTGGTGGGAGGTCCTCTGTGGTAGGTGGTCCTCTGTTGTAGGTGGTCCTCTGTAGTGGGTGGTCCTCTGTGGTGGGAGGTCCTCTGTGGTAGGTGGTCCTCTGTAGTGGGAGGTCCTCTGTGGTGGGAGGTCCTCTGTGGTGGGAGGTCCTCTGTGGTGGGTGGTCCTCTGTAGTGGGAGGTCCTCTGTGGTGGGAGGTTCTCTGTGGTGGGTGGTCCTCTGTAGTGGGAGGTCCTCTGTAGTGGGAGGTCCTCTGTGGTGGGTGGTCCTCTGTGATGGGTTATCAGATTACCTTTGCAGAGCTTCAGAAGTGTATTTGATCTGGTCATACTTCCGTAAATTCTTTTTGAGATCTGGTTGCCAATTTCCTCTGTGTCTTGTCAATGTTTTACTTTCTTTATAAACCTCTCCTAACATCATTTCTGTTATTTAGATTCTAAAATTTCCAAAACAGCTAAAATATCACCTTTTTCTGTAATAGTTTTCCATACTTGCTCTGTCTTAAATAGTACACTATCATTAGTTCTCTCTATTTGTTGACTTTCATTTAGAATACATTTTCTATAATTTCTCTCTCTTCTCTCTCTGTCTCTCTGTCTCTCTTCTCTTTCTCTCTCTTTCTCTCTCTCTCTCTCTCTGGCTTTTTTTTGAGACAGTGTCTCCCTATAACCCCAACAGGCCTGGAACTCACTATGTAGACCAAGTTAACCTTGATTTTACAGAGCTCTGCCAGCCTCTACCTCTCAAGTGCTGGGATTATAGGCATGTCTTGCCATCTGTGGCTTGTACAGTTCACTTTTTTTTTCTTTTTTGGTGTCTTTGAAACAGGGTCTCCCTATAGCTCTAGCTGTCCTGGAACTCATTATATACTCCAGGCTGGCCTTGAAGTCACAGAGATCCACCTGCCTCTGCCTTCCAAGTGATGGGATTAAAAATGTGTACCACCATGTCAGGCAACAGTTCACTTTTTACTAATCTGAATATGTACTGTTCCCCACCTGGGTTAAGTGAAAGAGAAAGATCCACAGCCAGAACTCAGCATGGATCTTTGTACAAGACACTCAGGCAAAGATTACCTTCAAGAATCACTCATTCTCCACCTTGACCTTTTGTTACATTGCAGAAAGCTCTCCTGGGCACCTTCATGATCCTTGCCACCTTTGTGGCTTCATGCAATGCATATTGCTATTTCACGCACCTTAAAAAGCCATCTTATGGTAAGTCTTGGTTTTTATAATGTTTTTTATGTCATTGTAGCCTGGTAGACATGACCCACTGGCAAATGCAACCTTTGAATATCCATGGAAGGAAGGGTTAGGGTTAGGGCAGATACAGAAACAGCAACATGAGGGGTTTCAAAGTTGCTGTACATGGAAAAAAAGATTCTTAAATTTAGCTGGATAAATAGCATTAAAAATTACCAAGATCGGGGCTGGAGAGATGGTTCAGTGGTTAAGAGCACCGACTGCTCTTGCAGAGGACCTGGATTCGATTCCCAGCACCCACATGGCAGTTAAAAATTGTCTTTATGGCTGGAGAGATGGTCTAGCAGTTAAGAGCACCGACCGCTCTTACAGAGGACCCGGGTTCGATCCCCGGCACCCACATGGCGGCCAAGAACCGTCTGAAACTCCAATTTCAGGAGACCTCCAGTTCCAGGGGAATCTGACACCCTCTTCTGACCTCCGCGGCATTGCATGACATGGGTGCACAAACTTGCATGCAGACAGTACATTTATACACATACAAAAATAAATAAATAAATAAATAAATAAATAAATAAATAAAAAGATTTGTCTTTAAGTCAGGCGTGGTGGTGCATGCCTTTAATCCTAGCACTCAGGAGTCAGAGGTAGGTGGATCTCTATGAGTTCAAGGTCAGCCTGGTCTACAGAGTGAGCTCCAGGCCAGCTGGGACTAAAGAGAGACCCTGTCTCAAAAAAATACAAAAAAAGATTACCAAGATCAAAACTCACCTAAGAACAGGTCAGTCAGAATCTCTGGGGCTGGGGCTGCACATTCATGGCTCCTTGACTTTCACATGTAGCCAGGGTTAAGAAGCAACATTCAAACTTTAATGTAAAGGCTCATTCCTGAAATCTTGTTAAAATGTATATGTTAGGCTCTTCATATGGTATGTGTGTGTGTGTGTGTGTGTGTGTGTGTGTGTGTGGTGTTACTGGGATGGACCTATGGCACTGCACAATTCAGACTTACCACTGAGCCACACCCTAGTCCAACAGGTGCAGTGGAGCTGATGGCAGATGTGAAAGTCTGATGGGCAGTCTGATGATCAGTGTCGATGCTATTGTCTTTCAAGCACACTTGGACCACTGAAGACCTAAGGTAGCAGTTCTCACCTAGCTGAATACAGGAGTCACATGGAGGGTTTAAAAAACAATAAGGCAGGGATGGAGAGATAGCTTAGCATTTAAGAGCACTCACTGGCTGTTATTGCAGAAGTCTTGGGTTTGACTCTTAACAACCACATGGCAGCTAACAGCCATCCCTAACTCCAATTCCAAGGGATCTGAACCCCTCTTCTCTCTGCCGAGGGCACTGTATGACATGGGTGCACTTACACATGTGCAGGCATAAGACTCATATGCATAATAGATAAATAAAGAGATAAATAAATAAATACACAATGGAGCAGTTGGATGTGCTACAGCTTCATTGGTAGAGTGCTTGTTTAACAGACATGAGGCCCTGGGTCCGGAGCACCACATGAATTGAACATGGTGACATACGCCCCTCATCCCATACCTGTGAGATGGAAGCAAGAGGATCAGGAGTTCAAGGCCAACTTGTGATACATGAGGCCCTGTCTCTAATTAATTAATTAATTAATTAACCAATTAAGATAAAATAATAAGGTAGTATGGACCCAACACTAATGAATCTGATTTCATTGTTCTGGGTTGGGGCTAAAACAAAATGGTTTTACTTGTTTTGGCCCCATGTTATAACATAGGGTTTTCTACATATTAAATACATGTCCTGCCGGGCGTGGTGGCACACGCCTTTAATCCTAGCACTCAGGAGGCAGAGGCAGGCGGGTCTTTGTGAGTTCAAGGCCAGCCTGGTCTACAGAGTGAGTTCCAGGTCAGCTGGGGCTACAGGGAGACCCTGACTCGAAAAGACCAAATAAATAAATAAATAAATAAATAAATAAATACACATCCTACCACTGAGCTACATCCCCAGTCTGTGGGTGTTTTTTAAGTACCCAGTACACTTCATATGTGCACCCATGATTGGGAACCAGTGATACAAAGCGAAGGAAGTAGAAGTGAGGTATTTGTTCAGAGATGATACCACAGGAACACACTGGGCCCCTGGTGACAGAGACTCCAATAACTACTTTATTGACAAGGAAGGCCTTATTCTTGAAATGCCTATTCTGAAATAACATCTAGAAGGATTTAAGCTTGCCATAAGAAGCATTTTCACTGATATGGATAGCACGGTACTGGAGTTTAGCCATGGTGAATATAGAGGCCCTGACTCTGACAATTTTAAACTCATCTAGAGTCACGTGCCAGGAGCTGACCTCAATGTCCTCAGAAGCTTTGCTCCTACAGTGTGACTTGAGGAACCCACTAATGGTGTCATGTGCGTTGCTTTAGAATGCACGGATGCCGATGGAGAAACACACCCCATCAACTCTAGCTGGGAGAAGAACTGTGAGGAGTGTTTCTGTAAGACAATTGGAATTGTGTGCTGCAGCAGGTAAGTGTCAGCCAGAGGGGAGTCGCCCTCTTGAAGAGCAGGTATTCTCTTCAAAATCTGATGCTTCAGGGCTTTTTTAAATTTATGTGTATGAGTTTACTGTCTGCATGTAGGTTGGCGCACCCGTGTCGTGCAATGCTGTGGAGGTCAGAAGAGGGCGTCAGATTACCCTGGAACTGGAGTCAAAGATGGTTCTCAGCTGCCATGTGGGTGCTGGGAATCGAACCCGGGTCCTCTGCAAGAGCAGTCGGTGCTCTTAACAGCTGAGCCATCTCTCCAGCCAGTTTCGGGGTGTTTTGTTTTGTTTTGTTTTATTTATTTTTTATTTTTTAATTTTTTTTAAATTAGTTTTTATTGATGCTTTGTGCATTTCATACATTTTTTCCAATTCAGTTCAGGCTTATTTCCCTTTCCCTCCCCCCCCCACCCCCCCCATCCCAGATCATGCATTCTGCCATGACTGTCCTGCATCTTTCTCTCAGTTTTTTTTTTTTTTCATTTTTAGCTATAAGTGATAATCCATGAGTACAAGCATCCTTCATGCAAAACCTATCTGCAGGCTGTTGTGCCCAAACACCTACAGCCCCACCATCCAGTGGGGGGTGACAGGTTGTTTGTTCAATCAAGTTGATCAAATGAGTGTCCAGACTACATTGCTGTAGTTTCACCATTCACCCCAATCGCAGCCCTTACATTCTACCACGCCCCCTCTTCCGCAGGTTGTTCCCTAGGCTTAGAAAAGGGGCACAGGTGGATGAGAGGTAAAACAGTCCACTCTCTCTGGAGCTGTTGACTTGGACTCTGGTCAATTCTGGCTGTTTCCTTTCATGGGCTGACAGTTTGTCCAGGAATAACCTTTCGATCCTGCCCTGGCGCGTTATGGCGTCTCCCGTTTTGTTTTATTTTTTATGTGTATGAATGTGCTGTCTGCATGCAGGTTTGTGCACCCGTGTCATGCAATGCCACTTAGGTCAGAAGAGGGTGTCGGATTCCCCTGGAACTAGAGTCAAAGATGGTTCTCAGCTGCCATGTGGGTGCTGGGGATCGAACCCAGGTCCTCTGCAAGAGCAGTCGGCGCTCTTAACCACTAGGCCATCTCTCCAGCCCCAAGGGTTGTTTTTTTGTTTTTTTTTTTTTTGTCTTTTGTAGACCAGGCTGGCCTGGAACTCACAGAGATCCGCGTGCCTCTGCCTCCCAAGTGCTAGGATTAAAGGCGTGCGCCACCACGCCCGGCATTTATTTATTTCTGTATGTGTGTCAATGTACTATCTACATGCAAGTTTGTGCACCCGTGTCATGCAATGCCGCGGAGGTCAGAAGAGGGTGTCGGATTCCCCTGGAACTGGAGTTCTGGAATTGGAGTTTCAGAAGGTTCTTGGCCACCATGTGGGTGCTGGGGATCGAACCCGGTTTTTTTTTTTAAGGACTATTCTAGCCTTATGTTTGGTTTTGAGACGGGGTCCCAATAAGCTGTCCTGCCATCAAATTCCTGGGTTTCCGTGGCCCTGGTGCCTCGGTTCCTTGGTAAGCTGGGTGTGATGTACACACCAAGCCAGAAACATATACAAACATGCTTGTATCTTTGCACAAGGCCAAAATTTATCAAATAACAATAAATTCATAAGCTACATCTGTTTCTTTTTTAAAAATACATTTATTTACTTATTTGTGAGTATCTGTATATTTGGTTTCTCTGGCTATAATTTGCCAAGTAGTCCCAATTTCCCATGAGAGCTGTTCATTAGCAGATAGACTCTTTTATTCTAATCTTAATTACTAGTATTCACTCTGAGATTACACATTACACATCGCACAGTAAATCCATCTATCTATGTATCAATTATCTATCATCTATCTATCTATCTATCTATCTATCTATCTATCTATCTATCTACCTATCATCTATCTGTCATCTATCCAGGAACATATCAGATGTAGAGGTGAGGTATCTTCTTTGGTTGCTATACACCTTGTTTTATGAGACAGCATCTTTCACTAAACCTGGAGGTCACTTTTTGATTGGACATGAGATCCAAGGACCCATCTGTCTATACTGTCTCCAGTGCTGCCACATCTTCTCGTCTATGTGTTGGGGATCCGAACAGAGTTCCTCATACTTTTCTGTGATCTAATGAAGCATCTCCTTGGTCCCAGCTTGGATATTCTAACTGCAGTTTAATCGTGAAATTTTGTTTGTTTGTTGATTTGTTGTTTTATTGGTGGTGCTGGTATCGCATTCAGGGTCGCACATGCTAAGCAAGCAATCAAACGCTGAGTGAAATCTCCAGTCCCAAGAACAGGGTTTTTGTTTTGTTTTGTTTTGTGTTTTGTTTTTTGTCTTTTTGAGACAGGGTCTCCCTGTAGCTCCAGCTGTCCTGGAACTCTGTAAACCAGGCTGGCCTTGAACTCACAAAGATCCACCTGCCTCTGCCTCCCTGAGTGCTGGGATTAAAGGCCTGTGCCACTACGCCTGGCGAACAGTTTTAAATTTACAGAAAAACTGAGCATAGGGTTAGAGGTTTCCCGTATGCCCTCTGGCCCTAGATTCCCAGCCTCTCCTATTGTCAACACCTCCCCCAGGGACACTTTTATGTGACTACAATGGATGCATCTGCACTGACACATCTCCATCATCATAGTCTATAGCTTGTTTGATAACTTTTTGATATGGGGTGTAGGATTCATTTCAGTCATGTTTCTCATGGTAAAATACGCATAATATATTTACCATTTTTTTTTTTTTTTTGGTCTTTTCGAGACAGGGTCTCCCTGTAGCCCCAGCTGTCCTGGAACTCACCTTGTAGATCAGGCTGGCCTTGAACTCACAAAGATCTGCCTGCCTCTGCCTCCCAAGTGCTAGGATTAAAGGCGTGCGCCACCACGCCCGGCTTATATTTACCATTTTAACTACTTTTTTCTTCTTCAGAATTAAGGATTATTTTAATTTTACCTCATTTCCTTTTTTCTTTTTCTTCCCTCTTTAGTTTTATCATTTTAGGATTCCCCATTTTTAATTTTCATTCAGAGATTTATTTAATTGATCATTACAATTAACCAGAAAGCCACAAATTACAAGGTCATATTTTGCTGGATCCTAGAGTTCTAAATTATTTATTCCACTTACTATTTTTAGATTAGTTTATCTAAAAATTACCAGCTTATTGTAGTTTTTTAAAAGTTTTGTATAAATAATAAGGCAGGAGAAGGGAAAGACCTAGTAACACAGGTCTTAACATCTATTGATCTTCAAGTTTATGCTTTCTAATATGCCTCACTGAAAAAAAGTAGCTTGTCAATAAATGGCTTTAGTTAAGAAGTTATGCTCTAAAAGAAGCACTGGGGGCTTGCGGGAATACATTGGGTATGTCAAGATTTTTTTTTTTCATAGCCAATTTTTATTGAAGCTTTGTGCATTTCATACAAAATTTGGGTATGTCAAGATTTATAGAGAGTAACATCAAGAGCTTCCGGGAAAGGACCAATGCAGGCTAGGAACACACCATTTTAACTACTTTTAAGGATAGAATTCAATTGAATCAAGTTCACTCTAGTGGTGTCGGATCTTCAGCAGCACTCATTTTCAGAGTCTTTTCATCTTGCTTCAACTCTGGAACTAGGCTGGTATACACCTATAGTCTCAGCTATCTGGGAAACTGAAGCAGGAGGATCATTTGAGTTCATGAATTTAAGACCAGTTTTGGGCAACCAGTGAGACTTCCTCAAACAAATAAAGGCTGAAGATTGATGACTCAGGGTAAGAAGAGCTCTTCCTGCACAAGCACGAGGACCTGAGTTTGGATCCCAGCACCTGCATAAAAAGCTAAGCATGGGGCTGGAGAGATGGCTCAGTGGTTAAGAGCACCGACTGCTCTTGCAGAGGACCCGGGTTCGATTCCCAGGACCCACATGGCAGCTAAGAACCCTCTTTAAGCCTGGTGTGTTGGCACATGCCTTTAATCTTAGCACTTGGGAGGCAGAGGAAGGTGAATCTCTGTGAGTTCAAGGCCAGCCTGGTCTACAGAGTGAGTTCCAAGCCAGCTGGGGCTATAGGGAGACCCTGTCTCAAAAAAAAATAAATAAATAAAACAAATAAACAAACAAAAAAAGCTAGGCATGATTACACACCCAGGTGTAGGCCCCACACTCATAGAGGGAGAGAGAGCAGGATCACTGTGTCTTGATGGCCACCATTTTATGTCCCAAAGGAATAAAGTGGAGAGTCATAGAGCAGGTGGTGCCCATGACCACATGTGCATACTTGCACACACTGGTGCTTATACACCACACTAACACACATATATACACAAACAAAAACCTAAACCCTAAATAAAAATGAACACTTGGCACCTGCCAGTCTCGTCTCTCCGTCAATGTGACTGCTGTGGGAACCTCACAGAAGGAGACTGATAGAGGTTTTTGATGTTGAGATCAGTTCCCTTCACTTAGCATAAACTTCACAATGCGTATAAATAGTATAGAATATGGTTTTGTACCTCCTTCCTTTCAAAGGGCCATCATTTCCCATTATGTGTATATAATATCTTACAATTCTCTATTAATTCATTTTTGGGCTTTGGATTGTTTCCTCTCTGATTTTTCATTTTACGTTATTTTTGTAATGGCCATTATCTTTATTCTTAAATACCCGTATCTAGATAGGTTCATGAGGACAAGAAAGTGTAATGAGGGACCTGGTGCTATTCTACAAGTTGGTCTGATGGTCACTCTCTCCTTGGCCTTGCATATTTGCAAGAGCAGATACAGTCTGAGCACAGACAGAGGGAAGAGGTGTGGGGTGTGGGAATGACCTGTAGAATGACATGCATAGTACACCCTGTGCTGCTGCACTGTTCAAACGACCTCAGGCAGCCCAGAGTTTACAAAGATGGTTTCTGCTGGGTTGCTATGCATGGTAAAGTCTGTTCCTTGGGCAGATGGATCACAAATCTCCAGCAGTTATGGTGTATCAACCACTCCACTCCCAGGCTCCCCAATCCATCTGACGCCTTCCTGTTAGGCAGCTTCAGCCTGTAGTATTTTGTAAGAACAGGGGCAGTTCTGTTTTCATTTTTGAGTGTTTGGATTAAACCCAGGGCCTCATACACACTAAGCAAGCACTCTACCACTGAGCTTCATCCAAACTCCACAGAAGCGTTGGAAAAAGCAGCATTTCCCAAACTTGTCTCTGAGTATTTACCAGGTCCCTTAAAGAGTCTTATAACAGTACAAGTAGAGTAGTAGTATATTTTTAAATGTGATTTTGTTTCTCTATTTAGTGTGTGTGTGTGTGTGCTCTCATATGCACATAACATGGTATATGACACAATGTGGCATATGACAGTGTACACATGTGAAGCTCAGAGGACGACTAGGGAGAGATGATTCTCTCCTTCTACCATGTGGTTCACAGGGATCAAACTCAGACTGTAGAGTCTGCCAGCATCTCATTTACCCTCTGAGCCATTGAGAATTTAAAAAACACATTTTTTGTTAAGATATAAATTTTTATTTTGTTTTAAATAACATTTTTATGTATTTTATGAACATTTCATATGTGTATACTATGTACTTTAATCATATCCACACCTCACACCAACATACTCCTAATTTCCTTAGTTCCCACCAATTCATCTCCATGCCAATTTAACATCTTTTAAAAAAATTATTGGATTTATTTATTTATTTATATAATTGAGCCAATTAGTACCATATGCACATGTGTGTGGGCATTATATTGAGATGAGGTCTCATGTAGCATAGACCTGCCTCAATCTCACTATGTAGCAAAAGCTAACTTAAAATTTCTGATCCTCCTTCCTCTTCCACCTGAGTGCTAGGATTATAGGTGTGTGTGACCATGCTGACTCTGGGCAATCAAATCCCAGACCTACTGATGGGCTTTAGGGGTAAATGAGTCCTATAATTGTGTGTGTGTAGGTGGGTTTTTTCCAAGGTTTGTTCTCATCAGCTTCCTCCTGGCCTGTAGCAGCTCTTTGCTGCTATTGGGTAAGTGAGCTTCTCTTCTAACAAGCCACCACAGCAGGGCTGGAACAACCCTTCCCTTCCCACATTCCAGCACTATTATTTCTGATAACTTCCTGAACAGGGAGGGTGGGAAAAGCCAGGTTAGAGAAAGCTTTCCTGCCCCAGAGTAGCCCAGACCTGCCCCTGCCCCTGTCAGAACTTCCCACTGTCCTGCATGTGCAGGGGGAAGAGAAGACCCATGTTAGCGATGGTCTCTGTGGCCCTTTGACACAGACAGATACAGAAGCCTGGAGTCTACACTTAAGGTGTTCCAGTGAGGGACTCTGTTAAGTGAGGGGGAACCAGGTAATAACTGAAGTGTGGGATGATTCTTGCATAGTCAGAGCAGTGGGATTAGTGGATAAAATGTCTTTTCACTTCTAATAGGCCTTGTCATGTCTCATTCACAGAATTACTAAACCTGTGGGTTATGAGGAAAACAAGTGTTACATGATATTCCATGAAACAAACTGCACCTATACTGTGGTAGAAAAGAAGAACCCAGAAAGGGCCTGTAAGGTCGAAGGCTGGATACTGTAAATATGTTTGTAGTGGGCTCAGACTCCCAGAATGAAGGTCCCTAGGTCCTCTTGGGCCAAGATTCATCTCCCAATGGCTGCTAATAGTCTGTGATTATATAGCCTTACCTATCTGTATATTAAAAAATTGAGCAAGCTCTTGAGTACGTTTATGTTTTTAATTTCCAATTCTGTTTGCATTGATTTAATGCATGCTACAAAGCAAAAACAACAACAACAAACAAACAAACAAACAAAAAAACCCAAAGGAACATTTAAAAGAGAGACCAATATAAACACAAATAAAAATGACAACATTTCTCTACACTCCATAGGTCACCACATAGGCACTGTTTCCTGGAGCCCACTGCCACCTCCTGCCCTTCTGCCATGGCAGGCCTCTTCTGCCTGCTTCTGTTTCTGCAGGAGAATGTAGGAAACTGCACACTCACAATGAAATAGATTTCTTCTTTGCTTTACATTTGTTTATCCTTCCTTCTACCTCTTTAGGCGTGTCCTCTACTATTTCCTCTGAGATACCCTGATAGAGCAGATCAGAGCCAGCCTGAAAAAGGGCATCAGGATCCCCATGCAGTTCAAAAGGAAATTCAGGGGCCGGAACTCTGCAGTGGAGAACAGCCTGGGAGCAAAGCTCTAGGATCAGTTATCTGTTCCTATACATGGACCAAGCAAAACTGGCTGACTTGAAACTATGGTGTTGGTTCTGTTTTCTGAGATAGGGAATTGTGTTCTTTTGGCAGTGTGTTGAGTGTCTGGGCCAGGCAGTGATATGCTTTGGTATACAGAGTGAACAAGAGAGCTTGGGCCCCTGTTCTCCTGGGCTCAGTGTGGGCTGTGTACACTGCAGATCACAGCCAAGCAGGGCCACCTGCTAGACAATCAGTGGGCAAGTGCCAAACTAAAGAGCTTTCTTGGGGCTGGAGAGATGGCTCAGCGGTTAAGAGCACCAACTGCTCTTGCAGAGGATCTGGGTTTGATTCCCAGCACCCACATGGTGGCTAAGAACTGTCTTTAACTCCAGTTCCAGGGGAATCCAACACCCTCTTCTGACCTCTGTGGCATTGCATGACATGGGTGCACTAACCTACATGCAGACAGTACACTCATACACATAAAAATAATAAATTAAAAAAATTTAAAGAGCTTTTTCTTTTCTGTTCTGTTCTTTCCTTTTTTTTTTTTTTTTTTTTTTTTTTTTTTTTATTTTTTTTTTTTTTTTGTTTTTTTNACCTACATGCAGACAGTACACTCATACACATAAAAATAATAAATTTAAAAAATTTAAAGAGCTTTTTCTTTTCTGTTCTGTTCTTTCCTTTTTTTTTTTTTTTTTCCTTATTTGGTTTTTTTTCGAGACAGGGTCTTTCGGTAGCCCCAGCTGTCCTGGAACTCACTCTGTAGACCAGGCTGGCCTTGAACAAAGATCCATCTGCCTCTGCCTCCCAAGTGCTAGGATTAAAGGCATGTGCCACCACGCCTGGCTTTCTTTTTCTTGTTAGAAATAAAACCTGAGGTCCCAGTATCCCACCCATCCTACACAAAGAACACATAGACATAGCAAAAGTAACTCACCAAGGCATCTTTTAGTTTTGCAAAAGGGTGCTTTGTGTTGTCATTCAGAGGGTGCAAGCAAACCCAAACCAGAAGTTTGATAGTTTCTTTTTTTATCCCTAATGCAAGAATACTGTAGCTTTTCTCTACTGGCTGGCATCCTGCTGGGAGCCAAAGCTGTCAGACATACATGCTCACAGAAAATTACTAGCTTGCTTATCTCAGGAATTTGTGACTGCAGCTTGCTTATCTCGGAAATTTACAAGTGCAGCTTGCTTACTTCAGGAATTTGTGAGTGCAGCTTGTTTATCTCAGAAATTTATGAGTGCAACAGTCTTTGGGGTCACAGTACTGGGAACTAAGAGCATCTGGTACTTCTCCAGATGCACCCTCTCCTTCCCGCCAAACTGTGCCGACCCATCTCCTGCCACAAAATTCCCACTTGCTTGTCTTTATAAACCTGGCACCTAATAAAGACTACGGAGCTTGATCAGAACATTGTCTTGCTCTCGTTCTTTGTGTCCTCTGTCCCCCATTCTTTCATCCCCTCCTCAGGTCTGTGTTGATGACCCCAAGGGCCAGGGCAGAGTCCAACCTCACAGTCTTTCCTTATTGAAAAAAATCTGTGCAAAGGAAGTGGGAAGAGGACTGGCCAAAGAGGGGTAAGGGCTCAGCTGCCCTGGGCCATCAGGTTCTGGGAATACATCAGGGCATTTTCATAAACAAAACTCTTACAGAGTGTGTGGGGGAAATTAAAATATTAGAATTCCTCATCATAAGCCAAAGGCTTTACAGAAGATAAAACTAATATTTAGCATTTCTCATGCTTATCTTCCACCCTGTGTGTTCAGTCATGCTATGTGGACATACTGAGCATCTCAGCTGATTTTATGGTCACTCTCTGGTGACAAGGAAGTCACTTTTAGTTAGGTAAAAGTCTCATTCCATAATCTGCAACTGAACTGAGGGCATAGGAGACGAGAGACTTAAGGGCACAATGTAGGTTTTTGCTCCCAAGCCTAAGGTCATCCAGCATGGCTTCTTCTTGGGGCTTCTGTTGGCTCTGGACCAGTTCCTCTTCTAGTCCTCTTTCTCCAAAGCTTCCTTTCCTTTCATAGATTCCAATTGTCCTCCTAGCTTTTGCATGCAAACCCATGTCTGCAGTTTTCTGCTGAGGTTTCCTTGCCCCATGTAGGAGTCTCTCTTGGATAGGATTCACAAAGGCTTACTATGACTTTGTCCTTCACTTGGAAATGTGGGAAGCAGATGACAGGAGAATGGGGTTCCTCTGTCAAAACACTTAATCACAAATAAATCAACAAAATCTCCCAACATGAGAACAACAGAAAGAATCTGAGGGAGGAATAGCATGGTGCAGTGTTACAGTGTGTTGTCAGCAATTTCTTCCAAAGTGGAACACTGGAGGGAAGATCATGAAGATTCAGGCAGATCCAGCCCGGCATGGTGGCATACGCCTGTAATCCCAGCACTGGGGGGTAGGGAGAAATGCTGGTAGATCTCTGTGAGTTCAAGGCCAGCCTGGTCTACATAGCGAGCTCCAATCCAGCTGGGAGACCTTGTCTCCAAAAGACCAAAAAAAAAAAAAAAAAAGATTCAGGCAGTTCCAAAGGACATGCCTTAAGACTCAGGAAATATTCTGGGCCTAGGTGGGTTAAGCTGTATTACAGGCACTCGGAGGCAGAGCAGGCAGATCTCTTGGGTTCAAGGTCAACCTGGTCTACAGAATGAGTTCCAAGCCAGACTTGGGTCTAAAGAGACCCCTGTTCAAAATGACCAAAATTACTTATTAATTAATTAATTAACAAGACTCAGCGATATAGACCACAGTCAAAGTTCAGGAGGTCCCTACACTAACATTTGCACAAGTCCCTCCATCTCGCAATTACAGCATGAAGACTGCACTGAGAGATCGACCAGCCGTCCACCTGGAATAGACCCTATACTGCTGAACTGCCTCGCAAGTATACAGTAGACCAAGGTTGCAGCTTTTGTGAGTGGTCACCCATGCTGGGGGATCTTTCTATGATGCAGCTACTTTGGGTCACTCCTGCTCCTATAGTTACCTGTCTTCTACACCCCTGTAAGTAACCCCAATAAACTAATTGATTGACCAATTTGGGCCTTGATGTGATCGTTCTAATCTGTGTGTTTGTTTGTTTGTGTTTTGAGGACGAGTTCCTTTAGTCTCGTCTGGCTGGAAGTCACATGTAGACCAGCTGCCTTGAATCCCATATCCCCTGCGTTTTTTTGCCAACCCAAAGTGCTTGATTAAAGCGTGCACCACCAGGGCCCGGGCTGTTGCTGGTTTCTTATTGGAGTAGTTGATGTTTGCTCACATTATTCCGATGAGTATTGACCTATACAGGTGCCAGTCAGGTGAACATGGGTTAAGAAATTAGGTTGTATTTACTTTATCAGTATTTAAATTGTAGCAAAATTGTCATAATTAAATTGTGTCATCAGCTATTTGTCATTGCACACACACTGGCACTAAGTACACTCAGATTGTGTGTAGTCATAACTTCCATCCAACTTCAGAATTTTGCATCATCCGCAAAGGAAACTCAGGAGACTTCAACTCCCCACTCACCCTTCTCTCTTAGCCTGATAACTCATCTTTTTTTTTGTCATAGAATTTTGACTGGTTAGGCCAAGCTAGTGGTCACACCTTTAATCCCAGCCTCGCAGAGGCATGAGGTAGGCAATCTTCATGTGAGTCAAGGCTAGTGTTGGTTCTACATAGAGGGTTCTTAAGGACCACTGGGCGCAGCAAGGACACCTATCTCAAAAGACCAAATAAAAAAAAAGAAAAGAAGAAGAAATAGAAAGAAGAAAAGAAGACAAGAAAGATAGAAAAAAATTGTATTAACCAAAGTTAGAGTTGGATAGGAGAATCAGTGCTTTATCTTCTGTAGCCCATTTGGGAAACTAGTTGATAACAATTACTTGAGCTAGTCTCTCCTCTGTCTCTCTCTTATTCTCTTCCCCACCCCTCCCCCCATTTCATGAATTCTAGCCTGCCTCAAATTCTATATCCAAGCCTTCCATGAACTACTGTTTCTCCTGACATCACCTCTGAAGTGCCAGGATTACAAGCATGTACTACCATGTCCAGTTTAACTGAATATTTCAAAGTAACCAGTCCGAAGGATTTTCAAAATTATCAACATAGATATCAATGAAGAAATGATGCACACATTGTTTACATACACTGAGTGGCCACACTGTACCTCATAATTATGTATAATTACTGTTAATTAATTGACTATAAAATAAATTGATAATACAATATTTTTTCATATGCCATCTCTGAAAAAAATAATAAAAATAGCAAAGGCTTCTATAGCTCTTATTATGTGTCAGGCACTATTCTAGTGCTTTATAAATTTTAATCCTCAAATTTTTTTAAATAACATATCCATCTTCAGAGAATAAAAACTTTTGAAAAGTCCCCAGCACCCATAACTGGTGGTTCAAAACCACTTTCAGTTCAAGTCTGAGGGGATCTGATGCCCTCTTCTGATCTTCCTTGGGACCAACATTCACATATAAACAAACCTACCAACCCCAATACACACATAATTTGAAATAAACAAAGTCATTTTTTAGAAGTTAGAACTGAAACTGTCATCTGGCTGATATGAAATATCTGGTTATATTAGAATCAATAAGGAAATGAAAAAAGCACAAGTTACAGCTAATAGCCTATTGAAATTTGTGTATATTCATTCTGCATCCTGAGGACTCAAGATTCTATCAAGGCCCAGCGCTCTGAGTTGTGGCCCTGCCAGTTTCCTGGATTTGGTGTTCCACTCCATTTGTGCAACATGTGTCACAGCACAGCTAAGTTTTGGGAGCCACTCCTGAGGGTCATCCTGGTCCTTGTGGCTATAGCTTCCTGAGTCCTGCCTGAGAGGAAAAAGCTTCAATACTGCCTGGCGTTGGGAAGGGACAAGAGAGATGTGGAGATGCAGAGGCCTAAGACAGTCGAGTCTTTTCCAACTTTCTTCAATGACCCAAAAGGATCTGCTTGTTTCCAAAATCTGAATGCTCTGGACAGCAGTTCTAATATTACCCAACAGAGGTTGCACACCATTCCCAGAAGGCAGCAGATTCCAGAAGAGCCAATCAATCCTTACAACTGATCTGTGGTGGAGATTTGTGTTTTTGAGGCAGGAACCTCACAATGATGAGGCTAGTTTTAAGTGAGAAAGTATGATCATTCTTTTACTGTACATTTAAGAGATGAATAGGGTTTGCCTGCATGTATGTTTATGCTCTACACACCTACTTCATGGCTGTTGAAGGCAAAAGATGGTACACATAGACCTGATGGTACACATAGTTGTGGGTCACCATGTGGTTGCTGGGCACTGAACCCAGTTTCTCTACAAGAGCAATGAGTGTCTTACTGACTCTCCACTTATCCACCCCAACCAAGAGGTTGAAGGACTGCCTTCAATGCTTCTCTTGACCATGTGAGGATAGATGACAGTGAGAAAGTGACCCTCCCTGTGCCCTGAATCTGCTGGGCCTCATTCTTGGCTTGTCAACCTAAAGAAGGATAAGTTCTCAGTTTTAGCTTAAAAAATTAAAAAAAAATTACCAAACTGATACACTTTGTGAAGATCAGGAAGGGAACAACATCACAGGACACGGCTCTATCACTCATCTAAAACAAGGACAATTAGTTGTCTAACAGAATTATCCTTGGTGTTTTTTTCCCCCTTGGTCATTTTGATCATATTAACCCACAGCCTTCTGAGAACCTGGATACTAGATGAGAAGTCTCATGGAGGGCTAATGGAGATCATGCCATGAATGACACTTCCTTCCTCTCAGACCCCGAACATAAGCCACATTCTCCTAAGGTGTCTGGGAAACAAGGCATTTTGTGGCAGCACCTCAGGGTCTATAAGGGATCACTATCTATTTGCTCATCTACTACAGCTCAGTGAACAGGAATTATTTCAGCATGGACATGATGAGTTCTATAAGCCAAAGGTTGAAAATTCTGGGGCAGAATTGAAAATTGGAGCACTTACTTCACCCACTGACCTTGACTATCAGTGGCCGTAGGCCAGTGAAGGGTGATGCTCTGGACTGTGTAGTTCTTTTGAATCTCCCATGACTATGAACGTAGAAAAGGTCATTGCATTGATAGGATTTGGATGTTAATGCCCATAGAGAATCAATTGTGTGTTTGAACAGGGGTCCCCAGCAAGAGCATAAAATTGGGATTTTGTGGACCTTGGCAGGGGAAGGTAGAAGGAACAAGTGGGTCTCAGTGGGACAGGGGGCACTGACAACTCTGCACAAACAGTCTGCTCAGGTGCCTACTGAGCCAGTGACCAGCCCCCTCCCTCATTATGCCTTCTTTAGGCAGTTGAGTAGGGCTCAGGTTGAAGGTGGGTGAAGAGGACCCTGTGCCTCCCACTCCACCTTAGCTCCTGGAACATCAGAGTCTCTGTGCAGTGGTTCCCAGGACTGTTCTCTGTGCAGCCAGGTAGGGGAGAAAGGATGTTCTGGTGGACAGTGCTCAAGTCAGTTTGTCTGACGTCTATGCAGCTGGATGGACAACAAAGGACACAAGGTCTGCTCCTCAGACTGGGGAGCTGATGGGACCTGAGACAGTCTGACCTTCACCTACTGTTTGAGGGTTTCCTCTACTCACCCTTTGGACAGTTCCTACCCCTCAGACTTAGCTTGTTCTAGGGAGTTCTTGGAGTTTTCTTTTTTTTTTTAATTTTATTTATTTCTGTATGTGTATCAATGTACTGTCTGCATGCAGGTCTGTGCACCCGTGTCGTGCAATGCCGCGGAGGTCAGAAGAGGGTCTCGGATTCCCCTGGAACTGGAGTTCTCCTGGAATTGGAGTTTCAGACGGTTCTCAGCCGCCATGTGGGTGCTGGGGATTGAACCCGGGTCCTCTGTAAGAGCGGTCGGCGCTTTTAACCACTAGGCCATCTCTCTTTATAGTGGATGTCAGGGTCTGGGTAGTGGTGCATGCTTGTAATCCCAGGATTTGGAACACTTAGCTAGCAGAACAGATACAAGAGCAAGGCCAGCATAGGCTACATAGTGAGCTTCAGTCTAGCTTGAGTGATAGAGACTCTTGTCTCTCAAAAACAAAACACAAACCCAGCAGAGGTGCAGCTAGAGCTCAGCTATGCACAGCATGCCTCGGTCACGTGTGCCTCACCAGCATGGAATACTGGGGTGTGGGACGCAGGCCTGTCATCCCCGCGCTGGTGGCAAAGACAAAGTGCATCAGCCATTCAAGCCCAGACTGGGATCTGTGACTCTCTATGTTAGATACAACCATCCACCAAAACCTTGAGGCCAAAATTAGAGAATGGATGCAACTCAAGCCTTTTACTGTTTCATGAATAGAAATCCCTGTGTGATCACAAGAGGCCCTCTGGTTACTCTGTGGTTCATGGCAGGAAGAGGGCTGAGCCCAGGGCACACCCAGAATGCATAGCAGGGGAGGAGAGCGCCTTGCTGGTTCTGTGGGAGGCAGAGGAGGTGAAGGGATTGGAAAACAAGGAGAACGCCCAACCTATCTGGTCCAGTTCAGGGGCTGCTGGCTTTGCATCAGTCAGAAACTACACACCTGTGCCCCCCCCCCCCCCGTGCGGCTCTACAGCACTCTGTCCCATGTGCTGCTTTTACTGGGGCTTCTGCCTCTATTCATGCCCACAGAAGGAAAAGCCAGCTTTAAAATTTTTCTTGTGGTTTGTTTTTGTTTGTTTGTTTGTTTGTTTGTTTGTGACAGGCTCTCACAAGTGGCAGATAGATATTCATGGTGCTTACTTGTGAGTGTGTCACTTAGAACACCATTCACTTCTGGAAGACAAATACCACAGAGTGCCTCCAAGTGGAACCTCAGCGATTGGTCCTACTAGTAGACAGTAGGCAATGTTGTCCAGAGGCATGGCAGGGATGGAGGACTTGTTTGCCAAAGGGAGCCAGGATTCCTTGGAGGACCACCTGGGGAGTTATAAGGCCACGGGGCGATTCCTCTATATTGAAAGTCACTGAGAGTCTCCTTCTTGTGTCTTTCTGCTTTGAAGTGCTGAAGGGGAACATCCCCAGTTCCATGGCTCCTGAGCCTGAAGTTGCAGTCACCAAGCTCCCCTGGGGGAGTCCTCTGGATGCCAGCCTTGTCCCTTCACCTCAAAGACGTGGAAAGCCATGGCTGCTTCCATGACAGAGGCTTGGTCCCCACACAGAGTGTCCTCCAGGAAAGCTGTGTCTTCTCTCCCCACCAGTCTGCTGTCTAAGCAGCCACCTGTGTCTGTCCAGATTTGCTCCATCTAGGTCTTCCATCCTTCACAACTCACCAGATCCTGGTACCTTGAGTAGGATCTGGACCAACATCAGATAGGAGAGACTTCTGAGGAGGCGGCACCTGCTGTGGGCCTGCCTCAAGCCCAGCCTGACAAAGGCTCTTCTCAGAGTCTGCACACAAGTTCAAAAACCACAGTCTCTTCAGGTTTCCTGATCCTGTGCAGGTCACGCAGCATTCCACAGTAAGCAACCCTGGGGCATCCTTTGACATAACCTCCATATAACATTCCCTGTCCAGTACATCATGTGGGTAAGAGCTCACGTCTTGTTCTTTGTACCCAGACTGTGCCAAGCTGTGTAACAGCCAGAAACACACAGAAGCCTGTGTGACTGATGTGGAGGTCCTCCTGTCCACCTTTCTGTTCTGTTTGGAACTTGGGAGAACAAGAGTTCTGGCAGAGTCATCTGCCAGGATGAACTCCCTCTTCAAAAGTGTTTCCAAATATTGTCTTGCACTTTAAGGACATGTCCAATGTACTTTATGTAGTTCTGTGTCCTGAAAGTGGTTCAGTTGGTACGACAGGTATTTTACCTTATACCTGACAGGAAATGACTGATCCCGCTTTGGTCCAGGATGAGCACGCCAGGACTGCATGCTCTGCAGCCAGACCTCCAGACCCACGCTGCAAGTAGGTCCTCCTCAGTATTCATGCTGGACTCCAGCCACTGGGCCAGGGAACATACTCAGGCTGAGAGTGAGGATTTTCTGAGGGAAACTGGGTCAGTTTGTGATGAAGAATCAAGATCACATTGTGTTCCCTTGAGGAAAAACACACGTTGCTCCCCTGCCCTCAGTTCACTAGAATACTGAGATGCTGAAAGCTGAGTCTCCCCCTCTCCACCAACTCTCTCTCTGTCCCTCTCTACTCTCTCTCTCTTTAACTTACACAGAAGCACACCATGATCCACACATTATCTACATTTTGCCACCTTCTCCCTCTCACACGTTACTCCTCACTACTGCTTTTTCTAAATTTTGTTTTCTTGTCCAGTTTTGTTAGTTGGTTGGTTTTGGCCACAGCACATGACTCACACTCCTGGGGTGCAGCAGGGATTGTCTGCTCTCACTGCAGGGTGCCCCATTCTCTGTTCTGATTCAGGAACTCTGTATGCTGTACAGGCTGACCAGGAACAGTTCACTGTACGGCCTCAGCTCCTACATGCAGGGAATGCAGCTAGTGCCCAGGCTTAGCATGTTTTCAAACTCACTATGTAGCTGAGGATGACCTTGAATATTAAGCCTTCTGTGCCCAGCTCCCACACCTGGAAATACAGGCAACAACACTAAGCCTTCTATGAGGTCCTGGGGCTCCCACACTGGGCTCCCTGCATGCTCAGCAACAGCTCTCCAAATTGAGTTTACGTGCAGCCCTTTTCTGTTTTTATTTTTGTTTTGTCTCAAGCTCCAATATTGCTCAGTCTGGACTGGGTTTTAGTGTGCAGCAGTGGAAGTCCTTGAATTCCTTAGCCTCTTTCATCTACTCTCTGGTGTCCTGATTTTGGGGTCAACACCACTGACCATGTCTTTTTGTTCTATTTAGTTAAACTTTTTTCTGAACCAAAGGACTTTCTCCCCACTACAAACAAAAGTTGCATCCAGACCTCCCACATTTTCTTAAGCAGGTGAGCAGGGCTCAGGTTGAAAAGGTGGAGAAGGGGACCCTGTGCCTCCCACTCCACCTTATCTCCAGGAATATCAGAGTCTCTGTGCAGTGGTTGACAGGACTGTTCCCTGTGCAGCCAGGTAGGGGAGAAAGAGTGTTCTGGTGGACAGTGCTCAAGTCAGCTTTGTCCAATGTCTATGCAGCTGTATGGACAACAAGAAAAGACACAGTGTCTGTCGCTTAGACTGGGCAGCTGATGGGACCTGAGACAGCCTACCCTCACCTACTGTTTGAGAGTTTCCTCCACTCACACTTTGGGCATCTCCTACCCCTCAGACATAGCTTGCTCTAGGGAGTTCTTGGAGTTTTTTTTTTACAATGGATGTCAACATCTGGGTAGTGGTGCCTGGCTGTAATCCCAGGACTTGGAAGACTTAGCCAGCAGGATAGATAAGAAAGCAAGTCCAGCCTGGGCTACATAGTGAGCTCTACTGTAGGGAAATGAATTGGAAAACAAGGAGAATGCCCAACCTATCTAGTCTAGTTCAGGGGCTGCTGGCTTTGCATCAGTCAGAAACTACACACCTTGTGCCCCCCCCCCCCCCCGTGCGGCTCTACAGCACTCTGTCCCATGTGCTGCTTTTACTGGGGCTTTTGCATCTATCTATTCATGCCCAGAATGGGAAAAACCATCTTTAAAACTTTTCTTGTAGTTTGTTTGTTCATTTGTTTGTTTGCTTGCTTGCTTGAGAAAGGATGTCACAGTGTAGCCATAGCTGCTGCCCTGGAACTTGCTAGGAAGACCAGGCTGGCCTCATACCCAGGAGATCCCCTCCGTCTGACTTCTGAGAGTTTTTATTTGTTTTTATTTATTTTCTATTTTATATGGTGGACTGTTCTTCCCTGGATATCATTATGTAACCCAAGGGGGCTTCACAACTACACGAGTCCACAGTCCTATCCTCCAGTGTTTTAGGATTAGGCTTGCACCACTGTGCTATCTAACTTGGTTTTGTCCTTCCTTCCTTTTTTCTCCCCTACATACAAAGAAGAAAGAAGCAACCTATCTTTCAAAGCAGAGCTGCACAGAAGCTGTCTGGAAAGAGTTGGTGTAGACAGGCTCTACTGTACATGGCCCAGCCACTCTTCTGAGAGTACAGGCATACCTCTCAGTGATAGATGCCTGTGGATTGCTGTTTAAATCTGGTCTCTGGCCTCCACAGGTACAATACACACTTGCACATAAGTGTGAGCACATGTGCCAGCATATCCATGCTAAGCACACAGTGTATCCACATACATGGGATATCTGCATGCAAACCTGTGGTACGTGAATACACAGAGATGTAAATGAAAGAAGCACAAAGACAGAAAAAGCATCCACATGGCCCTGTGGAAGACCTGGCCATGCTTCTGAAAGAGAATCCTGGTGCAGAAGAGCAAAGGGAACAATATCAGCGGGATGGTGCTGAGGCCGCTGGGGGTGGGGTGTGTGTTTGGACGCTAGAGGACTGTCCAGAACATACATCTGGATCCTCCACACCAATGATTGACAGAAGCAAGTGAGCTCAACCCTGGGGCGCTTTCTCAATGGACTGAGCCAGGCTTGCAGCTGGAGGACCATCAAGGTGCTCCCAGCCATCTCTCCATTATGGGGAGTCTGGATGTCAGGCCTCTACACAGCAGGGCAAAGGTCTCTCGGAAGCTGTGGAAAAGGCAGCTCCAGGTAAGGGGGAGAAATGGCTCCTGGGATTGGCTCTCTGCCTGGAAACCATCCTCAGAATAGAATTGCAATAGGTCTGTATGTAATGTATTTTGTAATGTAGTACAAGTAATAAATGAACTGTTCTTTGTATTTTTCAGCTTTTCAATTGTGCTTGTTTAGACAGGGTCTTGTTTTATAATCTGGCTGGTCTTTGTTCCTCCATGTGGATGGAGCCTATGTTGGCCTTGAACTTGCACTTTACCTTCAGACACCTGCATGCACAGATTATAGGTGTACCACATCATCTCCTTGCTTTAAATGTGTTTTCTCTCTCTTCTCTCACTCTCCTCTTCTCTCTTTCTCTTTCTCTCTCTCTCTCTCTCTCTCTCTCTCTCTCTCTCACACACACACACACACACACACACACACACACACACACTGAGAGTCCCACGTCTCCCTGGTTGTCCTTCCTCTACCTCTTTAGAGCTGGTACTGCATATAGTTTAGAGCATCGAGCAGAGGGTGTTGCACATGCTAGGCATGCACTCCCCGAAATGAACAACATCTTCAGCCCAGAATATTCCTTTTTATTCAGGTTTCTTTTGACATTTCTTCACTTGTATCTTGTATCTTTTGAGCACCATCTTTAGAAAATATATCTGGCTTATTAAGTCTACACATAGGACAGTAGAGCAGTAGCTTTGGCACCACACGTGCCTCCTTATCTGTGGACTCAAGCATGGGATTGCTGTGCCGTGATGGGCCAAGAGCTGTCATCCTCTTGTGAGCCTTGTCTATCAAGTCTTTTTTGTAACTTTGTTGTTATTTGAGGTGTATGAGTGTATTGCCTGAATGGATGTAAGAGCACCCAAGTTGTGCAAGACCCATGGAGGAAGAAAGAGGGGGTGCTATCCCCTAGAACTGTAGTTACAGATGGTTGTCAGCCACCACGATTTGAACCCAGAACTTCTGCAAGGGCAGCGATGCTCTTAACCACTGAGCCATCTCTCTAGCCCCCAGATCAAGTCTTAATAAAATAGTATCACATCCCTCATGAACAAAGACTCAATGACATAATGACTCTTTCAGTCATTGTTGTTGGCTTTTGTTGCTCAGTTCATACATGGTTAGTGCTAGGTGCACATGGAAAAGAGGCTGGAGTCCAGTGGTCATCTGAGTCCACCATTAGAATATATGAAAATCCTTGATCACCAGAGAACATGTGCCTCGTGGGGCTGAAGAGATGGCTCAGTTGATAAAAGCACTGGTTGCTCTAGCTGAGGACCAAGGTTTGGTTCCCTGCATGCACATGGTAGCTAACAACTGTCCAGAACTCCGTTTCCAGGGTCAAAACCCTCTTCTGACTCTGGGTATTGCACCACATGGATGCACTTAAAAATAAAATGGGAGGCAGAGGCAGGTGGATATTTGTGAGTTTAAGGCCAGCCTGATAAACATAGGGAGTTCCAGGCCAACTGGAGCTGCTGGGAGACCCTGTCTCAGAAAGACCAAAATAAATATGTAAATAAATAAGTAAATAAATAATTTTTTATGTGTATGAGTGTACTGTCTGCATGTAGGTTTGTGCACCCGTCTCATGCAATGCCTTGGAGGTCAGAAGAGGGTGTAGGATTCCCCCGGATCTAGAGTCAAAGATGGTTCTCGGCCACCATGTGGGTGCTGGGAATCGAACCTGGGTCCTCTGCAAGAGCAGTCTGCACTCTTAACTGCTAGGCCATCTCTCCAGCCCCCATAAATAATTTTAAGAGAAATATACCTCAGGTCGGGCATGGTGGCCCACGCCTGTAATCCCAACACTTGGGAGGCAGAGGCAGGTGGATATCTGTGAGTTCAAGGCCAGCCTGGTCTATATAGTGAGTTCCAGGCCAGCTGGGGCTACAGAGAGACCCTGTCTCAAAAGACAAAAAAAAATGCCTCA
>VZQC01007234.1:5260-24618 GCA_009823505.1 Rhizomys pruinosus
AAAAAAAAAAAAAATTGCCATTTTAAGCCGGGCATGGGCATGGTGGTGCACACCTGTAATCCCAGCACTGGGGAGGCAGAGGCAGGCAGATCTCTGTGAGTTCAAGGCCAGCCTGGTCTACAAAGTGAGTTCCAGGACAGCTGGGGCTACAGGGAGACCCTGTCTCAAAAAGACAAAAAAATAAAATAAAATAAAATTTGCCATTTTAATGATTTAAAGATATTTTGTTATTTTTATTTTATGCACATGAGTGTATTGCCTGGATGTATGTAAGTGTACCTGTGTCATATAATACCTGGTAAGGTCAGAAAAGGGTGTCGGATTTCCTAGAACTGGAGTTAGTTTTTAGGTGCCAGGTGAGTGCTGGGGATCAAACCCAGGTCCTCTGCAAGAGTAATCGGCGCTCTTAACCGCTAGGCCATCTCTCCAGCTCCCCTGGGATGTTCCTTATCAGCCAGAGGCTCCAGCAAGGGCTTTGGGTCCAGGCTTTCTCCAGTCACTTTCTCCTGGAAGGTGTAAATGTCCACTCTGATACTCCACGGTCTTTCTGCTGCTTTCCTTGTACTTAATACACTCACTCCTTTGAAACTGAAAACACAGCTATTATATCAATGCTCTGCTTGAGAATAGGAAATATCCAGAATGGGCGGATTTGTAGATACAGAAGATAGATGAGATGTTACCTGGGACTGAGGGAGGAAGGAGTGAAGTATTGCTTAATGGTTACATAGTTTCTCCTGAGAATGATGAAAAACTTTTGAATAGTCTTAATCTTTTTAATCTGCTACAACAAAAATTCCATCCACTGAGTGGACTGAACAGTTTTGAATGCTGGTTTGTGGAAGATTCTAGCACCAGCAGTAGTGATGTATAATAAAGGCAGACTGGGATGGGAAAGGGCGAGAGAACAGTCAGAGTCTCTTTCAGAAGGTCATGAGGACTCTATCCTCACGATCAAGTCACCTCCCCAAAGCCCTGCTTCCTAACGCTATGGTGTTAAAAGTTCAGTGTATAAATTCTGGGGCAACACAAACATTCAGTCGGTAGCAGTTATGGCAGCTGAGAACCGTCTGTAACTTCAATTCCAGGAGAACTCCAGTTCCAGGGGAATCCGACACCCTCTTCTGACCTCCGCGTCATTGCATGACACGGGTGCACAAACCTGCATGCAGACCAATACATTCATACACATACAAAATAAATAATAAATAAAAAAGAGCATCCCAGGTGGAATGCCTTCTCCTGGGTGAGATATTTGGTGCCAAGGTCCTGCTCAGTTGTGGACTCAGCATGTTGACATTATCAGCACGCCAAAATGCAATAGTGGTGAAATTGTTATGGGTATATCCAAATGCTTCCAGATTCGATCTGCAGCTTCCTCCACTGGAGGAGACCCAGGCTTGATACTGTAGCCGGGTTGGTCATAGGTCCAGTGGGGAAGATGTTGCAGTTCGATGGAGGTGATGTGCCTGTCAAATTGTCTTCTAAACATTTAAGTTTATGTCTCATTTTGCGTTGGTCATAGAAACTTCTTTTTCTGTAGTGGGCGATGGTTGCTTTAGATATATATAACTGGTCAAGCTATTGAAAATAAAGTGACTATTGTCATGGCATAGGGGCTCGATGCTTAGGCACAAATGAAAGAAAGTAACCAGACACCTGTGTCACCTCCTCCAAAGCCAAGGGGACATTCTAGAAGAGGTGGTAGAAATAATGTAAGAGCCAGAGGAAGGGGTGGATTTCTGTGGAGCAGTGTGCAAGGCATCGTTCCATGCTGAAATGACAGCAGCTTTGATTGCCTGCATGCAATTCTTAGAAATCAGGTGGCTCAGCGGTTAAGAGTGCTGACTGTGGGGGCTGGAGGGCCTAGCAGTTAAGAGCGCTCTTGCAGAGGACCTGGGTTTGATCCCCAGCACCCACATGGAAGCTGAGAACCGTCTGTAACTCCAATTCCAGGAGAACTCCAGTTCCAGGGGAATCCGACACCCTCTTCTGACCTCTGTGGCATTTTACGACACGGGTGCACAGACCTACATGCAGATAGTACATTCATACACATACAAAAATAAATTAAAATTAAAAAAAGAGTGCTGACTGCTCTTGCAGAGGACCCGGGGTCGATTCCCAGCACCCATATGGTGGCTAAGAACCGTCTTTAACTCCAGTTCTAGGGGAATCCGACACCCTCTTCTGACCTCCGCGGCATTGCATGACACAGGTGCACCAACCTACATGCAGACAGTACACTCATACACATAAAATATAAATAATTTTTTTAAAAAAAGAATACATGTGGGCTGGAGAGATGGCCTAGCGGTTAAGATCGCCGACCGCTCTTGCAGAGGACCCGGGTTCGATCCCCAGCACCCACATGGCGGCTGAGAACCGTCTGAAACTCCAATTCCAGGAGAACTCCAGTTCCAGGGGAATCCGAGATTCTCTTCTGACCTCCGCGGCATTGCACGACACGGGTGCACAGGCTTGCATGCAGACAGTACATTCATACACATACATAAAAAAAAATAAAATTAATTTAAAAAATTAAAAAAAAAAAGAGTACATGTGCCTGTGCGTGCCTGTGCGCCTGTCTGTATGTTGGAGTGGGGGTGGGGGAATCATCAGGCTCTCACCTGAAGTTACAGCTGCCCCCTCACTCCCCATCTCCAACCGCACATAATCCTGCCCCAGCTGCACATGGTCTTTGCTGGAGTGTACAGGAGCTGGAAGGTTGAAAGGGGAGACTCCATCTTCACAGTTTACAGGAGATGTATTTCCTGGGGGTGGGGGTGGTGGTGGGGGGAGCGAGACTTATTTCTTTTCTTATTTCTTGTCTTTTTTCCCCCCCCTTTGTTATTTGTTGTTTTTTTTTTGTTTTTTTTTTTTTGAGTCTTTTCGATACAAGGGTCTCCCTGTAGCCCCAGCTGTCCTGGACTCACACATTGTAGTCCAGGTGGCCTTGGAACTCACAGAGAGATCCTCCTTGTCTCTGCCTCCAAAGTACTTAGGTAAAGGCGTGCACCCACCACGCCCGGCTTTCTTTTGTGGTCTTTTCTTTTTTTTTTTTTTTTTTTTTTGTTTAAAATATTCATTTTTCTGTTATTTTTTTAATTTTATTTTATTTCTGGTGATGTGTAATGAATGTACTGTCTGCATGCAAGAAGTCTGTGCACCACGTGTCGGTGCAACGCCGCGGAGTCAAAGATGCTCTTCGGATTCCCCTGGAACTGGAGTTGCTCTGGAATTGGAGCTTCAGACGGTTCTCAGCCGCCCCATGTGGGGTCTGGGGATCGAACCCGGGTCCTCTGTAAGAGCGGTCGGCGCTCTTAACCGCTGAGGGCCATCTCTCCAGCCCCTCTTACTTTCTTTTTTTATTTTTCTATTTTATGTATATATTATTGTGCTTTGCCACAGCAGTTGTATGCACCTATCGTCATGTAATGCTGCAGGGCAGAGAGGGCATCAGATTTCCTGGACTGGAGTATGAAGGCTGTTAGCTACCATGTGTGTCTGGGAATTAAACCAGGGTCCTCTGCAAGAGCAGCCAGTGCTCCCAAGTGCTGAGCCATCTTTCCAGCCCTTGGGAGCCATTTTAGTAGAGTTCGAGGGAAAAAAACAACAACAAAGCAGGCAAGCTATAAATCTCTGTAGCTGCCAGTAGATGGGAAAAGGAAGAGAGATAGCACATGACTTTTGAGTTAGGTTCCAAGCAGGTTGTCAGTGGATGGCGACAGGCAGTTTCCAGGAGGAGGGGAAGTTCTACAGAGAATGGTCGAGAATGTCCAGTGTGAGGACAAGCAAGCTTAAGGCTGATACCCATAGGTAGAAAGGGGAAGAGGAAAAGTTGCACTTTTTGAAGTAGGCAGGGCTTAACGAAGATCCAGGGAGAAGCTCAGGGGGCGTCTAAGTACATTGTCACCCTCCCTGCTCCTTAGCAAGTCTTCGAGTGGAACAGCTTTCCTGAGGAGTGGTCTCCTGGGCAGGTGATTGACAGGCCCAGCTGGATCACCTCCTAAAGGAGTGGAGTAGTAGTGTGCTGTGTTCTGATCTTTGGGGACAGATCAGAATTTGGTTTCCTCCCAGGCAGAAGCAGAACTCAGAATCCATTCTTTTGTGCTGGAGGAAATAGGTTTCCCTTAATGTACTTTAAGAAGCTGGATACCAGCTGGGTATAGGTGTGCATAATCTTTTTTTTTTTTTTTGTTCTTTTTGGAGACAAGGGTCTCCTTTGTAGCCCACAGCTGTCCGGGGGGGCTCTAACTCACATCTGTAGACCAGGCTGGCCTTGGACTTACAGATGATATCACGCCTGACTTCTGCCCCTGAAGTGCTGGATTAAAAAAAAAAAAGAAATTTTAAAATAAATTATTTTTTATTGTATGTGCATAAGTGTCTGCATGCGTGCACCGTGTTGTGCAGAAGAGGGCGTCAGATCCCCTGGAACTGGAGCTTTGAACAGTTATTAGCCACATGTGGGTGTGAGGATTTGAACCCAAGCCAATGCTCTTAACTACTGGGGCACCTTTCCAGCCCTAGAAACATTTTAATTTTGTTAATTTTTATTATTTTTTTTTTGGACTTTTTGAGACAAGGGTCTCCTTAGTCCCTGCTGTCCTGGAACTCACTCTGTCAAGACCCAGGCCTGGCCTTGAACTCACAAAGATCTGCCTGCCTCTGCCTCCCAAGTGCTAGGATTAAAGGCGTGCGCCACCACGCCTGGCCCATTTTTTAATTTTTTTTAAAGAAGCAGAAGGGCTGAATAGAATTACCTTACTACTTGGGGTGGGAATTTTTCTGCCCTGGAGTGGTTTTGGGGTCACCCAGGCCCTTTTAAGTAAACCCATTGGACTTTGGTGGAACCCTGTCTTTGATCTGTTGGTTTCCTAGCTGGGGTGAGTATACATTTGCTTACATCTCCCCAGGGAAAGGAAAGCAGGGAGCCAGAGTCCCAGGATTAAGAATTTTGTAACTTAAGCCAAGAATGGTGGTGGATGCTTTTTAAAAAAAAATTTATTATTCCCCATGTGTATGAGTGTACTGTCTGCAGGTTGGTGCACCCGTGTCATGCAATGCCACAGAGGTCAGAAAAGGGCGCCGGATCGTCGGATTCCCTTGGAACTGGAGCTAAAGACGGTTCTTAGGCACCACGTGGGTGCTGGGAATCGAATCTGGGTCCTCTGCAAGAGCAGTCAGCGCTCTTAACTGCTGAGCCATCTTTTCAGCCCCAGTGCACGCTTTTAATTCCAGAACTTGGGAGGCAGAGGCAGGTAGGTGTACAGTTGTGTGCTGGGTTTTTGTCCAGCTGAGTTTGCATGGGTCTTGTGTACGCTGACACCAATGCTGTGTGTTCATGTGTTTCTGTTTGGTCTTGCATCACCTCCCTGACTCCTACAATCTTTTTGCCCCCTCTTCTGCAATGTTCCCTAAACCCTGGGTGGTCACCCTGACAATGGAACCACACTCTGTAGACTCCTAATTGTTACCGTGTGGCCATTCAAGACCTTTTGGATTCCTGGTCTCCTGTTGCATGGAGGAACTTCCTTAATGAGAGTTAAGAGGTAGTTAAAGCCTTCTTGGGTCCTTGTTCTATGATGGTTGGGTCTTGTGTATAGAGGCTGCATTGTAAATGTGTCGCCTAGGCATGAGCCATTCACAGACCAGGTCTGTGTGTGTCCAGTTGTGGGACTCTGTATTGTTCTCATCTGGAGCAAAAGAAGTGAGTGGTGTCTGGGATATTTGTCTGTAAATATAAGGATACTTCTTTTGGAGTTAGTAAAATGTTACCTTAGCCTAGGGATGTGTCTACCTTTTGGAACTGTCTTAAGATCTGTGACCTCTCCAGGTGTGTGCATCTGGCTATGTTAACATTGCCACACATGAATTTCCTTCCACTGAGTGGGCTTTAGGTCCAGTTGGTTAGCCATTGATTCCCCCCAATTTGCAGCTATTACACCGATGTTGTATGCCGTGCTGGTCGTTGATGTGGATGTTTGGTTTTGAGGCTGATGTTGGACCATCTATTGATGGCCCCTCTTTAAATTTTTTTTTAAAGATTTTTACTTACTGTTTGCCAGGCATGGTGGTGCATGCCTTTAATTCCAGCACTTGGGAGGCAGAGACAGGCAGATCCCTGTGATTTCAAGACCAGCCTGGTCTACATAGTGAGTTCCAGACCAGCCGGGGATATAGGGAGACCCTCTCCCAAAAAGACAAAAAAAAAAAAAAAGATATTACTGTTATTTTACATATACGAGTGTTTGCCTGCATATATGCTAAGTGCACCACATGCATGCAATGCCCAAAGAGCCTCTGAAACTTCTGACCTCCATGGGCACTGTACAACATCATAGCTGCACTTACATACATGCAGACAATACACTTATATGCATAAAAAATAAAGATAAAATAAAGGCTTGAGCCACCACACCTGGCTCTTGTGAACTTAAATTATGAGAGTTTTTCCTGCATATATGTAAGTGGACCCCTGTCCTGAAATAGCCATGGAAGTCAGAAGAGGGCATCTGTTAAAGACAATTGTTAGCTACCATGTGGGTGATGGGAACTGAACCCAGGTCCTTTGCATGAGCAGCCAGGGCTCTTTGCTGCTGAGCCGTCTCTCCAGCTCCTTCTTGTGAACTTTTAAGATTCAGATTCAGGGGTTGAGGGAACACTTTCTGTGTAACCATAAGGGCCTGAGTTCAGATCTAAGCACTCACCTATTAAACTGGGTATGACCGCCTACACTCCTGTAACCCCAGTGCTGTGGGGGGTAGAGACATGAGAATTGCTGGGGTTTCTTGGCTACCAAGTCTAGGTTCAGTAAGAGACCCTGCCTCAAAGGAATAATGAAGGACATAATAGAAGGGGATACTTGCCCTCCTCTGGCCTCTGTGCATGCACCCATAGGTGCACACACATAAACACATACATGCACACAGAAGAATCAGAAAAATCAGGTTGTTTTTTTTTTTAGGGAATGGAGAGAGATGGCTCTGTAGTTAAGAACACTGGCTGCTCTTGCAGAGAATCTGAGTTGGGGGTCCCAGCACCCACATGGCAGGTAACAACCATCAGTAATTCGGTTCCAGGGGATCTGACGCCCTCTTCTGACTTACACGGACACTGCACAACATGGGTGTATGTATGTACATGCAGGCAGTACACTCATACACATAAAATAAAAATAATATTTTTAAAGCCGGGTGTGGTGGTGCACGCCTTTAATCCTAGCACTTGGGAGGCAGAGGCAGGCAGATCTTTGTGAGTTCAAGGCCAGCTTGGTCTACAGAGTGAGTTCCAGGACAGCTGAGGCTACAGGGAGACCCTGTCTCGAAAAGACAAAAAAAAAATTTTTTTTTAAATAGAAGAAAAGAAAAAGAAGAAAAAAAATAAAAGAAAAAAAACTAAAATAAATAAATAAAATAATAAAAATAGAAGAACAAATTAAAGGAAAAAGGCAGAGGCAGGAAGATCTCTGAGTTCAAGGCCAGCCTGGTCCATGCAGTGAGTTCCAGGCCAGCTGTGGCTACAGGGAGACCCTGTCTCAAAAAAAAAAAAAACCAAAAAAACAAAACAAAACATAAACTGAAAAAAACAACAACAGAGAGAGAGAGAGAAATCAGTTTCTTAGGGATGCACTAGATGGCTCAGTAATTAAGAGCACTGGCTGCTCTTGCAGAGGATCTATGTTGGGTTCAGTTCCCAGCACTGCATGGCAGCTAACAACCATCCATAGCTCCAAGTCCAGTTCCAGGGGATTGGTGCTGCCTTTTGCTCTCTCCATGGGCACCAGACCTGCACAGTTGCACACATGCATACATCCAGGCAAACACAACAGCCACTCCATGGGCACCAGAAACTGCACATTGCAACATGCATACATCCAGGCAAACACACACATCTCCATGGGCACCAGACCTGCACATTGCACACATGCATACATCCAGGCAAACACACACATCTCCATGGGCAAAGACCTGCACTTGCCAGTCATATGCATACATCCAGGCAAACACACACATCTCCATGGGCACCAGACCTGCACGTTGCACACATGCATACATCCAGGCAAACACACACATCTCCATGGGCACCAGACCTGCACATTGCACACATGCATACATCCAGGCAAACACACACATAAAAACAAAGGTTTTTTTATAAAGGAAAATCAGTGGGCTGGAGAGATGGCCTAGTGGTTAAGAGTGCCGACCGCTCTTACAGAGGACCTGGGTTCGATCCCCAGCACCCACATGGTGGCCGAAAACCGTCTGAAACTCCAATTCCAGGAGAACTCCAGTTCCAGGGGAATCCAAGACCCTCTTCTGACCTCTGTGGCATTGCACGACATGGGTGCACAAACTGCATGCAGACAGTACATTCATACACATACAGAAATAAATAAAATTAAAAATTTTTTTAATTAAAAAAAAAAGGAAAATCAGTTTCTCAAATAAAAAATTTCAAATTCAAGGATCTGGGCATGTGTAAGTACTCGCCCAGTGTGTTCCCAGGGCCTAGGTTCCATCCCCAGCACCGCAGGCTCAGTTTTAGCATCTTCATGTGGTGGTGTGTTCCTATCGCTTGACTCAGGAGGCCCACGGTGGTCATCTGCTCTGCCTGGTCATGGTGTCCTGTACATGGTATGTGAGAAGTGCAGAGGCGGACCGGCCAAGGATGACAGTGTTCCTGCAGAGCAGATAGAAGACTTCCAGCTGGAGGATGGGATGAGGGTTGGAGGGTACGGGGGACTAGACATCTCAGGCACTTGGGACCAACCAGAGATCAATCAGCAGCACTCCAAGCTGCCCTCCAGTCCTGGCAGAGGCCTGGTCTGTTTCTAGCTCAATCTGCTTTTGGCTCTGCTCCCCTGGATCTCAACCCACCTAGAGGGCTCTTACCAGGGGCCTTTCCCTGACATACTTGGTCTCCAGGGTCCGTCTCTTCATCCCTAGGAGCTAAGGAAAGCCTTGTGAATGTTGTCAGAATCAGCCACCACCAGAAAACAGGCTCTAAACTCGAGTTTCCTTCCGGATTGTGGCTCTGGAAGTCTTGTACCCCCCTCCCCACTCCTGCTGATAATCTGGCCCTTGATCATCAGTACCTCAGTATCTAATATTTGGCTGCTCCTTCCTCTATTCCAGGCAGTTCATATTTAAATCCCTGCCCTGAGCTCCTCAGGGCCTTGACTCTGTGAGGAACAGATGTCCTTCCCTGTGGGGAGCCAGGCAAGCTCACAGTGGAGGGCTCACGTCACTTCTGGACCTTGCCACTATTTTTGGACTGATCTAGTGCCGGTTTGCTTTCCACTCCCCACCACCTATCAGTCTCTGCTGCAGCTCCTCCCTCTTCTCGCCTTTCCCAGATTTCCGTCCTCTCAAGAGTTCCGTCCTAGGAAAGGTCCCCCACACACTTGCTGCCTGTGTTTCTTCTGATGGAGTCTTTGTGCTTGGGCTGGTGTGGGACTGAGGGGTCTGAACTCTCCCTGCACGAGGTTAGAAGAAAATGTCAGGGGCTGGAGAGATGGCTCAGCGGTTAAGAGCACCAACTGCTCTTGCAGAGGATCCGGGTTCGATTCCCAGCACCCACATGATGGATAAGAACCATCTTTAACTCCAGTTCCAGGGGAATCCAACGCCCTCTTCTGACCTCCACGGCATTGCACGACACGGGTGCACCAACCTACATGCAGACAGTATACTCATACACGTAAAAAATAATAAATAAAAATAAATAAAAAAGAAGAAAATGTCAGCCACTGCAGGTGACATGCCTGCATATCACGGTGCGGAGAAAACAGAGTGATTCATTTCCCCATAGGCCTTTAATACAAACCCCTAGATTCAGGTTAGCTCAGGCAACACCAAAAGAAGTGGTGTCCACTGAAGGTTTGGTGTGTGACTAAGTGTTCAACCAACTGAGAGCAGAAATATAGTAACTTCTTCCTAAAAAGAAAAGTCCTCCTCTTGCCTCTAGAGGCAAAGAAAACAAACAAACAAACAAACAAACAAAAAAACAGAAAAGTCATCTCCATGACCTCCCACTTCTTCCTGGATCAGCGAAGCCTAGAAGGGGAGGGGCCTGCCACAGGCAGGTGCTGCATTTTCGGGTGACAGAGCTGTTGGTCCTCATATGGTACAGCTGCCTGATCAGCATGGCAAGACTACCTTGAATGCTTCAATTATTGGATGAGAGATATCACATTTTGAGTGGCTGAACTAAATAATAATTTAGTAACTATTCAGTTAAATGGTAACTGAAACAATAGCTTACTAAAGCTATATTTAGGGGCTGGCAAGCAGGTGCAATCGGTAAAGGAGCTCACCAGCAAGCCTGATCCCCAGAGCCCACATGGTGGAGGGAGAGAATGGATTCCTGCAGGTCCTCTGGCATGCAGGGCATTGTGACATGAGTGTGTCCTCTCCGCACATAAACATAATAAATTTTTAAAAATCTTTTAAATTTTTAAATTTATTTTTTGTGTATGAATGTACTGTCTACACGTATGTCTGTGCACCCATGTCGTGCAATGACTTGGAGGTCAGAAGAGGGCATCGGATTCCCCTGGGACTGGAGTCAAAGATGGTCCTCAGCCGCCATGTGGGTGCTGGGGATCGAACTCAGGTCCTCTGCAAGAGCAGTCGATGCTCTTAACTGCTAGGCCATCTCCCCAGCCCCATTTTTTTTTAAAACAAATAAAGGCTGGGCGTGGTGGTGCATGCCTTTAATCCCGGCACTCTGGAGGCAGAAGTGGGCAGATCTCTGTGAGTTCAAGGCCAGCCTGGTCTACATAGTGAGTTCTAGGCCAGCTGGGGCTACAGGGAAACCCTGTCTCAAAAAGACCAAAATTCTATCTATCTATCTATCTATCTATCTATCTATCTATCTATCATCTATCTATCTATCTATCTATCTATCTATCTATCTATCTATCTATCATCACTTCATCGTGTGTAGTCTGAGAGTCCTCAGTGTTAGATTTTTTCTATGTCCAAAAGGTTGGACTGTTTATTTTCAATGTTTTTGAGATAGGAGCTCATGTAGCCCATGTTGGTACTCAAATCTGCTCAGTAGCTGAGACTGGCCTAGAACTCCCAACTCCTGCCTCTGCCTCCCAAGTTTTGGGATTACAGGCATGTGCCACCACACCTGGCTAGGACTGTTTATTTTTTTTTTAATTTTTAAAAATATTTTATTTATTTTCATATGTGTATGAATGTACTGTCTGCATGTAGGTTTGTGTACCCATGTCGTGCGATGCTGCGGAGGTCAGAAGAGGATTTGGACTCCCCTGGAACGGAGTTAAAGATGGTTCTCAGCCACGATGTGAGTGCTGGGGATGGAACCCGGGTCCTCTGCAAGAGCAGTTGCACGGGCGCTCTTAACTGCTAGGCCATCTCTCCAGCCCCTAATTTTTTTATACTTTTTTTTTTTATGTGTATGAATGTACTGGTCTGCATGCAGGTCTGTGCACCCGTGTTGTGCATTGCTGCAGAGGTCAGAAGAGGGCGTCGGATTCCCCTGGAACTGGAGTCAAAGACAGCCATCTCTCCAGCCCAGGACTGTTTATATTAAGAGAATCAAGACCATGTTTGATCCCTGGTAGTTGAGAAACAATTGCTAAGAGCTGTCCTTTGATCTCCACAGGTGTGCTATGACACATGTGCCTGCACACACATATATATACACAATAAAATTTTAAGAAATATGAAATTGAAATTTGATGTGTGGACCTTTGTAGTATAGCCAGTATGCTGAGAATTATGCATGCGCAGAGCTTGTCCCTCATCAACCTAACCTGCCCTAGGCAGGTGAGACCATACAAGCAGCATTGCAGACCTGGGCCAATCAGAAGACAAGAGGAGAGTGGGAATACAAACAGTACATAACCCCTAACTGTGCCCCCAATAAACGAGTCTGAGGCAGCTCACCCTCTGTCTGCATTCACTTAACTCCCAGGGTCTGTGTCGTGACTCTGCGCCTCTCACCCCCATTCCTCCGGTCAGACCCCAAAATTCCCCAGCAGGCCTGGGGGATTGTCAACAGACCTTAATTGGATTTGGGGCTTTATTATTTTTATTTTATGTGTATGAGTGTATTTCTGCATGTGTGTAAGTGCACCTGTGCCAAGCAATGCTCATGGAGTTAGAGGGCATCAGATTCCCCTGGAACTGGAGTTATAGACGGTTGTTAGCCACCATGTGGGTGCTGAGAATTGAACCCAGGTCCTCTACAGGAGCATCCAGTGCTCTTAAACACTCTTAAATGCTCTTAAACCCACATGGTGGTTAATAACTGTTCATTCCAGGGGATCTGATGCCCTCTTCTGTCCTCCATGGGCACTGCACAAGACAAGTATACTTACTTACATGCAAGCTCATACTCATACACATGAAATAAAAAAATTTTGGGGGGGGTATTTTTGAGACAGGGTCTCCCTTTAGTCCCAGCGGTCCTGGAGCTTGTTCAGTAGACCAGGCTGGCCATGAACTCACAGAGATCTGCCTGCTTCTGCCTCTGCCTCCCGAGTGCTGGGATTAAAGGTGTGCACCACCACTCCCGGCCCCAAATAAAAATTTTAAATTATTTTATTTTATTTATTTATGTGTATGAATGTACTGTCTGCATGTAGGTCTGTGCACCCGTGTCATGCAATGCCGTGGAGGTCAGAAGAGGGTGTCAGATTCCCTTGGAACTGGAGTTCTCCTGGAATTGGAGTTACAGACGGTTCTCAGCCGCCATGTGGGTGCTGGGGATCGAACCCGGGTCCTCTGCAAGAGCAGTCGGCACTTTTAACCACTAGGCCATCTCTCCAGCCCCCAAATAAAAATATTTTAAAAAGCATCTAAAGTTTAGGACAATTGGGGAAATATGAGGAAGATATTTAGGTGAAATTGTGGATTTTTTTTTGAGATTAGATCTTATGTAGACCAAGCTGGGCTCTAACTCACTACGAAGATGAAGATGACCTAGAACTGTTGATCCCCATGTCTCCATCAATCAAGTACAGGAATAATAGGTATATGCCACCACACCATTTATGTGGTGCTGGGAAATAAACCCAGGGCTTCGTGCATGCTAGGCAAACATTCTACCACCAGAGCTACATTCCCAGCCCCAGATACTGTGGAATTTTTATCAGTTTTCCTAGATGCAATATTGGTACTGGCATTTGTGTGGATATTTTCCTTCTCGGATGGGCAGGAGCAGCAGGCACCCTTACTGCTGAGCTCTCTCTAGCTCCTGTCCAACTTTTCTGTAAAAATGGAAATATTCTTTTTTTGGTGCTGGAGATGAAACCCATAGCTTTGTGCATGCTAGGCAAGGACTCTACCACTGAGTTATAGCCCTAGTCCTTGTGCATGCTAGGCAAGGACTCTACCACCGAGCTATAGCCCTCATCCTCGGAAATTTCCATAGTACAATACTAAGGTGGACAATGTGAGTTTTCCTTTTTTTTTTTTTTTGTAGTCCCAGCTGTCCTGGAACTCGCTATGTCACTATGTAGACCAGGCTGGCCTTGAACTCAGAGAGATCCACCTGCCTCTGCCTCCTGAGTACTAGGATCTAGGATCAAAGGTGTACACTGCCATGCCAGGCAACCCCACTAGGCTAAGGAATACTGGTGTAGCTGAAGCTTGGGCTCTAACTAGTGGGTTTGTCTTAGGGCACGTTCCCTTTGCCTTGGACCCTCGGTTTCCCCAACACACTTGCTATGGTTTGGATAGTTCGAGTATTCCTTCAAGGATTCATGTGTTGGGAGTTTGCTCCACAGGTTGAGCATATGAGAGGTAGGCCCTTTAAGAGGTGAGGACGAGGAGCTGGAGAGATGACTCGGTAGTCAAGAGTGCTTAGTATGCAAGCATGAGGACCTGAGTTCAGATCCCAGCACTCATGTAACAAGTCAGGCATGGCCTCATGGAGGCAGGAGGATAACAGAGCCTTGCTGGCTGCCAGACTAGTCAAAAAAAATGAGCTCCGGGGCTGGAGAGATAGCCTAGCAGTTAAGAGCACCAACTGCTCTTGCAGAGGACCCAGGTTCGATCCCCAGCACCCACATAGCGGCTAAGAACCATCTGTAACTCCAATTCCAGGAGAACTCCAGTTCCAGGGGAATCCGAGACCCTCTTCTGACCTCCTCGGCATTGTATGACACGGGTGCACAGACTTACATGCAGACAGTACACTCATACACATACAAAAAAAAAAAAAAAAAGACCTCCATGTTTCGAGACGGACCCCGCCTCAAAGAAGAAAGTGGAAAGGGACAGAGTAAGGTGCCCAACACCTTCCTTTGGCCTCTGAAAGACCTGTGGACCTGCACACATGTGGCATGCACCACACACATGCACCACACTCACACACATACAAATCAAAGAAGAAATATAAACAGCATTAATAAAACACAAGTGGGCCCTAGTTGTTCCTGGAAGGGATTAAGTTAGTACTTCAGAGAGCAAATTGTTGTAACAGAGTGATTCAGGGCTCTCCCCCTCTCCATGTGAGCTCCCTGTCACACATTACAATGCTACCTGCTATGATGTGTTATGGCCCAGGGCTCCTCACCATGGCCCCTCACCAGAGCCATGCTGTTTGGACTATTAGCATCCAAAACCCGTAAGTTAAACATTTTCTTCTCTATGCTACCCAGTCTTAGATATTTTGTTATAGCAATGGAAAATGGAGTATTATAAAGCCTAAGGGCTATGACCTGTGGCAGATTAACCAACACTTTTGATCAAGCTTGGTTCCAAAACAATACATGAGGCTGCAGTGAGATTGTCAATGAACATGTGTGTCACTCAGAACTCAGACGTGGTTGCTGCTGCTTTCTCCTGGGGTTAGTGGAGACCCAGAGTGAGTTCCAGGACAGCCAGAGCTACAGGGAGACCCTGTCTCAAAAAGACAAAAAAAAAAAGGCATATTGTATTTTATTCTATGAATGCATGGAATTGTTCCTTACCATTGTTAAGAAGTTCAAGTGTGCTGCTACAAGTCTCCGTGAGCCAACAGGGCAGAGCTGAGTAGTGTGGTTCTCACTGTGGAGCCTCAGTGTGGCTCCCTACAGCTGACAGGGCAGAGCTGAGTAGTGTGGTTCTCACTGTGGAGCCTCAGTGTGGCTCCCTACAGCTGACAGGGCAGAGCTGAGTAGTGTGGTTCTCACTGTGGAGCCTCAGTGTGGCTCCCTACAGCTGACAGGGCAGAGCTGAGTAGTGTGGTTCTCACTGTGGAGCCTCAGTGTGGCTCCCTGCAGCTGACAGGGCAGAGCTGAGTAGTGTGGTTCTCGCTGTGGAGCCACAGTGTGGCTCCCTACAGCTGACAGGGCAGAGCTGAGTAGTGTGGTTCTCACTGTGGAGCCAGTGTGGCTCCCTGCAGCTGACAGGGAGGCAAGGCGGGAACAAAAGGTCTGCTCCTGCTCTTCTTCCTGTTCGCTTTTCATCACTGCCCATCAGCCATGTCTGTGCTCTGGCATCAACAGCACAGGTTAACTGAGCACTGGCCAGCAATGCTGAGTGGCCGTCTCCATGGTACCTTCTGTCAGTCTACACTGCATCTTACCGATCCAGCCCCTCCCCACTGTGTGCATGTCGGGAGGGGCTGCTGACCCTGCCATCCCACAGCTGGGGTGTTCTGGGTCTTTCCCCTTCACGCCTGGGTAACTCATCAGCTGCCTCCTGAGTGCCCCTGACAGAGATAGCTGCTTTCCTGCTCCATAATCTGTAGGTTTCTTCTTGCCTTTCCAGCTGTAGGACCAAGGAAGCAGGCTGTCAGGGCCTCTGAAGCCCCTCACCAGATGCTGGCGGTCAGCACCCGTCTGTTAGGGGCTTGATTCTCATCCTCTCCCCCTTATGCTCTCTGCCCGGCAGAAAACCCGATACCTGGTCCTTCCTCTTCGGACTTTTCCCTCAGCTCTCTAGCTCTGCAGCAGGCGGCCCATCTGTCCTCGCCTTCTGCTCTGCAGTGCTCTTTGAGCCTTTCATACCTCAACAAAATAAGAGGAGGAAGGCCCAACACACTTCTGGCTGTTTTGGTAGCACGAGGCAGGGGGCTCTGAGGTGTCCCCAGGAGGAGCAGGAGGCTGGTCTGCTGAGAGCAGCTCAAAGAACACAAGTGGCTGTGGGGCCACAAGCTGGCAACACACAAGTGTCCAAGACCCCGATGCTCATTTCTTATCTTTATTGACAAAAAAAGTCACATTTCAGACTTTGTTCAGACACATGAACAGTAGTAACAAAAGGTACCCAAGAGCGACTGGCGCAGTCCCACAGGTGTGGATCAAAGGCCGTGCTGGGGGGTGTGGAGCCTCCTCAGCCTTCCTCCCTCAGCACTGCTGTTGTTCCTCCCCACACCTTACAGACACCCAACAAGTGAGTGTGTGGAGATGAAGTCATCGTCAAGGAGCCTGGGCCCGTCACACCAAGGAAAAGACGTTTAGAGCAAACAGAAGCAATGCTGCCACAGGGCTCAGGGACAAGAGTGTTCCCAGGCCTGGCCAGCATCACTCAGCCAGACCTAGGATAAAGAAAAAGGCAGACACTCCCACGTGGCAGTCCTGGGAGTGGGGGGGTCACAAGACACCCCAAACTCACAGGCAGCGCTCCATCTGCAGTGACTGGCCAGACTCTCCAACAAGGTTCTCAAGAGCAACGTGATTCAAAGGAACTTGCTCAAAACTGAAGCAATGAGTCCCCCTCGGACACTTAAAGCATGAGACAGTTAAAGTAACACTGGCTCCAACCAGGGAACCTTAAACACTTGCCCTCTGGGCAGCAGAATGGCCATAGACCAAGGCTCCATAGTATTCGTTAAACAGGACCAGATACAGAATTCTGGAAAATTCAATAAAGATAACATTTTTCAGGTGCTTGTCCAAAGTCTCCACTCCATCCTCCTCACTCCTTGCAAAACTTGGCGTGTCCAGACCATGTGGTGTGCCCCAGGAAAGTAGAGGGACAGGGGGCCTTTAAGGAAGTAGAGGCCACGCACGGGGAATGCTTCCTTTCCCATCCTGATGTCATTTGCTCCATTTGGTCACTGGTCCCTTTTCAAGTTCCGGCTCTCTGGACAAAGGAGCTCTCTTCATCAGGCAGCTCGTTTTCCTCGACTACACCGGATCTCTTTTTCCTGAAAGATGACGGGATGCATGGATGGGTGCCTCGGGAACTTTGGAACCAGTGCCTGGTTTTTCTGAAGAGCTATAAAAACAGTGGCCCTGCCAGCCAGACTCCAGAGGTGCCAGCACACAGTTCCACTGGCGTTGCCACACAGGAGCCTGGACATGTGCATTCCTATGCTACTCTACACACAGAGAAAGAGTGAACAGCTAAGGCGCTGGGCACAGCCAGCCACAGCTCCAGACATTTGGCACAGAGCAGTGTTTCAAGAAATCATTGCTCCTGAGCCCCTGGAAAGCCGCTATGCTGTACAGTGTAGAATCTTGGTGCTGAAGGCGCCTATGGGTGCTGGCCTGAGGTGGCTTCTACAGATGGCTGTTCCTGAGCAGCCTTCCTGCTCCATACCACAAGCCAGTTTAAAGTTTTCCAGGGAAAATGAAGGAGTCTCTGCTTCCTCTGCCTTCCGTGTTTGCTCAGAGACTCGGAAACTCAAAGAGGACGCGCAAACACCAGGCTCTGTGCCTTCAGCCCAAAGGCAACTTTGCAGCACTCGGCTACACCAGCAGCCATCCTTCCTGCTCCAGGTAGCAGTCACGGAGGGAGGGGCACTTACGACTGCCACCACCAACACAGACGGGAGCACGCTGTAGGGCTGGTTTGCCATGGTCAGAAATCAAGGAGACACAAACAACTATCAGTGCATATTCAAGAGCAATCACAAAATAACCCAACATGATACATTTGGCAACTTCTACAGAAGCAGCCTTCCTCACCCCAAGCTACTAGAGACCCACGAAGCCCTTTCTCTTTGGTCCAGTTTAAGAAGCTGGGGGGGAGAAAGACAGGGTGAGCCAGGTAGAAAGGGCTGCAGAAGCAGCTGTTCCATATGCCTAGCACTCCTGTCTGTCCAGCATGGCTCAGGATGCCCTGGCCTCAAACCTCCTCTTGGGAGTTGGTGGGCCACGTGGGCCCCAGCTGCAGGAGAGACACCAGGCAAAGCCACTCACGGGAGCAGGGGAAAGCTCAGAACCAGCAGAGACCATGACCCTCCAGTCATATCACAGGACACCTCATCCTCCGGCCTCAGTTCACAGGAATGTGGGTCCTCTGACATCTCTATTCTTGACCCAAAACTTCAACACTAAAGTCAGAACCCTCTGCATCCCCTTGAAGGGTGCCTAGGACAGGGGAGAATGGTCAAAGCAGCCGCCAATGTCTAACATGGCCAGGCTAACGTAGGCTGAGAGCAGGGCACAGCCCAGGACAATCATCCTTGCTCTGCTCCAGCTTCCTTGGCATCTAGACTATTCTCGGGGAGCTAGCCCTTCCACTTCTCCCCCCAGCTCCCCACAAAGCTCCAGCCAGGGACCCAGCTTAGCTGCTGTTGTGAAGGTCTGTCCTAACACTGGCTAAGAAAACAAAAGCAGGTTTCTGAAAAGGGGACGTGCATCCAGAGGTGCACTGTCCTCGGAGTCCCAAGGCGGGTGGGGTTCCTTTGGTTTTGACCAGAACACTTCTTCTCCGGGGCCAGGCGCAGCTTTGCTTCGCAGTAGCTCGGTTGCTGTACAGGTGCAAGGCTCCCCTCCACAGAGCTGCTCTGCTGGATCGCCCTCTTCACCTTCAGGATTCTGAACTGCAGATTCTGTTTACATCCGAGATCCTCTCTCCTGAAGAATCTAAAAGTGGAAGATGGGGGAGAAGATGGAGTCTGCTGAGCAGACTACCAAGAGAAGGAGAGATCCACAGGGCTGGGATGAGGCTTAGGGGTACAGCAAGGGCTTACCATGCCCAAGGCCCTGGATTTTATCTCCAGAACTTGGGGTATGTTGTATCTGATTACAGTTGTATTAATCAACCATAAAAACAATTTCAAGTTGATTTTTAAAAGTCTCAAATTGTGAGGCTGGAGAAATAGCCTAGCGGTTAAGAGCACTGACTGCTCTTACAGAGGACCTGGGTTCGATCCCCAGCACCCACATGGTGGCTGAGAACCGTCTGTAACTCCAATTCCAGAAGAACTCCAGTTCCAGGGGAATCTGACACCCTCTTCTGACCTCTGCGGCACTGCACGACACGGGTGCACAAGCCTACATGCAGACAGTACATTCATACACATACAAAAATCAAAAAAATTTAAAAAAAATAAAAAAAAAAAAGAGTTGCCTGAATAAAATGCGTCTGGAAGAACAAGAGTGTGTCCTCTCCTTTTTCCTGCCGGCCGGGAACAGAGCGACAAGGAGAGCGACA
>VZQC01007234.1:24904-99478 GCA_009823505.1 Rhizomys pruinosus
AGTCTGACTAGGGTGTGTGTGTTGTGTTGTTGTGTGTGTGTGTGTGGTGTACAGGCCAGAGATCAATACCAGGTTACCCTCCCACCTTATTTTTTGGCACCTAGTCTGTGTGTGTGTGTGTGTGTGTGTTGTGGTTTGTGTGTGTGTATACAGGCCAGAGATCAATACCAGGTTACCCTCCACCTTATTTTTGGCAACATCGGTCTGTGTGTGTGTGTGTGTGTGTGTGTGTGTGTGTGTGTGAACAGGCCAGAGATCAATACCAGGTTACCCTCCACCTTATTTTTTGGCACATGGTCTGTGTGTGTGTGTGTGTGTGTGTGTGTGTACAGGCCAGAAATCGATACCAGGTTACCCTCCACCTTATTTTTTGGCACATGGTCTCTCACTGAGCCAGAGCTCATTGATTTGGCTATGTTTGCATAGCAAGCACTTGATTGACTGAGCCATATCCCCGGAGCTACAAATCCTGATGTAAATTCATGAGGAGAGGGGACACAGAACTAGCCACAGAAGCAGGAGAAACTGAGCAAAAGTTGGGCAGAGCTACAGAAGGGCAGGCACAAAGGAGCCAGAGGTACATCCTGGGGAATCCGAGTCTTACCTTCGCCTTCTCACTTGGCTCTATGACGATGCCATTGGTAGAATTGTTTAGTTCTCTGGAGACAACACAGAGGAACTCCGCCTGGTCCTCACTTCCATAATTATAGGAGGAGCCGATGCTGATTAGCTGGCAAAACAGGAAGACGTAGCCACACAACCACACAAGCAGTGACCTTAACACTCAAATGCCACACAAACCACACCCTCTTCCTAACCTAACTTTGTAGATTTATGTTTCAAAGGACAGAAATTTCTCTAAGACCCCCACGGTCCAGGAGAATAACTAGATCCATTATTCATCCAGCCACTGAGGCTTCCCCAAGAACAGTCTGAGCTCTACCCTTGTCCCTCACTCAAGCATCTGATGTCACCCCAGAGGAATCAGCAGCATTAGCATAGTTACCCTCTCTCTGCCAAATATGAGATGAAATAGAGTAAAGTGAATGTTCATTTCAGCCCAGCTTGCATCAGTGGGCTTAACAGTCCTAGACGGGAGACTAGAACACAGGCCCTGGAAAGCACGAGGCAAAGCATTCTGAAGCTTCCGAAAGCCACATGCTGTGGTACTTTTAATCCTTTAAAGAGCTGGATTCAGTATTTAACTCTAGATGGGAAATCTGTCTGTGGAGGGGAGAAGCTGGACAGAGAAAAAGGTCAGCCTTACAAGCACCCCGGCCTCAAGTCGGACACTCCCACTTTCTGAATGGGGAGCCCCCGGGCCCAACTTCTTCACCCATACCATAAGAACAGAGTTCATCCTCCCCCAGAACATTATCAAGAAGCAGCAGCAATGTAAGAAATCGTCCAGGACAAGGACTAGAAGTGTACCTCAGTGTTAGCGCACTTGCCTAGAATAGTGAGGTCAAGGGATCAATCCCCAGCACCATAATAATAATATTTAAAATTATCCTGCCGGGCGTGATGGTGCACGCCTTTAATCCCAGCACTCGGGAGGCAGAGCCAGGCGGATCTCTGTGAGTACAAGGCCAGCCTGGTCTACAGAGCAAGCTCCAGGCCAGCTGGGACTAAAGGGAGACCCTGTCTCAAAATAAATAAATAAATAAATAAATAAATAAATAAATAAATAAAATTATCCATTACTTTCACGAAAACTATTCACACATCTTTTTTTTTNGTGTTATGGCCCAGGGCTCCTCACCATGGCCCCTCACCAGAGCCATGCTGTTTGGACTATTAGCATCCAAAACCCGTAAGTTAAACATTTTCTTCTCTATGCTACCCAGTCTTAGATATTTGTTATAGCAATGGAAAATGGAGTATTATAAGCCTAAGGGCTATGACCTGTGGCAGATTAACCAACACTTTTGATCAAGCTTGGTTCCAAAACAATACATGAGGCTGCAGTGAGATTGTCAATGAACATGTGTGTCACTCAGAACTCAGACGTGGTTGCTGCTGCTTTCTCCTGGGGTTAGTGGAGACCAGAGTGAGTTCCAGGACAGCCAGAGCTACAGGAGACCCTGTCTCAAAAAGACAAAAAAAAAAAAAAGAAAAAGGCATATTGTATTTTATTCTATGAATGCATGGAATTGTTCCTTACCATTGTTTTTTTTTTTTTTCCTAATGTGTGAATGATGTACTGTCGGCATGTAGTGTTTGTGCACCCGTGTCGTGCAATGCCGCGAGGTCAAGACAGGGTCTCAGATCCCCTGAACTGGTTCTCCTGAATTGGAGTTATCAGAGCGGTTCTCCTCTCGGCCTGACCGTGTGGGTGCTGGGATGAACCCGGGTCCCTCTGCAAAGAGCAGTCGGCGCTCTTAACCGACTAGGCTATCTCTCCAGCCCCTGTTCCTTACCATCGTTAAGAAGTTCAAGTGTGCTGCTACAAGTCTCCGTGAGCCAACAGGGCAGAGCTGAGTAGTGTGGTTCTCACTGTGGAGCCAGTGTGGCTCCCTGCAGCTGACAGGGAGGCAAGGCGGGAACAAAAGGTCTGCTCCTGCTCTTCTTCCTGTTCGCTTTTCATCACTGCCCATCGGCCATGTCTGTGCTCTGGCATCAACAGCACAGGTTAACTGAGCACTGGCCAGCAATGCTGAGTGGCCGTCTCCATGGTACCTTCTGTCAGTCTACACTGCATCTTACCGATCCAGCCCCTCCCCACTGTGTGCATGTCGGGAGGGGCTGCTGACCCTGCCATCCCACAGCTGGGGTGTTCTGGGTCTTTCCCCTTCACGCCTGGGTAACTCATCAGCTGCCTCCTGAGTGCCCCTGACAGAGATAGCTGCTTTCCTGCTCCATAATCTGTAGGTTTCTTCTTGCCCTTCCAGCTGTAGGACCAAGGAAGCAGGCTGTCAGGGCCTCTGAAGCCCCTCACCAGATGCTGGCGGTCAGCACCCGTCTGTTAGGGGCTTGATTCTCATCCTCTCCCCCTTATGCTCTCTGCCCGGCAGAAAACCCGATACCTGGTCCTTCCTCTTCGGACTTCTCCCTCGGCTCTCCAGCTCTGCAGCAGGCGGCCCATCTGTCCTCGCCTTCTGCTCTGCAGTGCTCTTTGAGCCTTTCATACCTCAACAAAATAAGAGGAGGAAGGCCCAACACACTTCTGGCTGTTTTGGTAGCACGAGGCAGGGGGCTCTGAGGTGTCCCCAGGAGGAGCAGGAGGCTGGTCTGCTGAGAGCAGCTCAAAGAACACAAATGGCTGTGGGCCACAAGCTGGCAACACACAAGTGTCCAAGACCCCGATGCTCATTTCTTATCTTTATTGACAAAAAAAGTCACATTTCAGACTTTGTTCAGACACATGAACAGTAGTAACAAAAGGTACCCAAGAGCGACTGGCGCAGTCCCACAGGTGTGGATCAAAGGCCGTGCTGGGGGGTGTGGAGCCTCCTCAGCCTTCCTCCCTCAGCACTGCTGTTGTTCCTCCCCACACCTTACAGACACCCAACAAGTGAGTGTGTGGAGATGAAGTCATCGTCAAGGAGCCTGGGCCCGTCACACCAAGGAAAAGACGTTTAGAGCAAACAGAAGCAATGCTGCCACAGGGCTCAGGGACAAGAGTGTTCCCAGGCCTGGCCAGCATCACTCAGCCAGACCTAGGATAAAGAAAAAGGCAGACACTCCCACATGGCAGTCCTGGGAGTGGGGGGGTCACAAGACACCCCAAACTCACAGGCAGCGCTCCATCTGCAGTGACTGGCCAGACTCTCCAACAAGGTTCTCAAGAGCAGCGTGATTCAAAGGAACTTGCTCAAAACTGAAGCAATGAGTCCCCCTCGGACACTTAAAGCATGAGACAGTTAAAGTAACACTGGCTCCAACCAGGGAACCTTAAACACTTGCCCTCTGGGCAGCAGAATGGCCATAGACCGAGGCTCCATAGTATTCGTTAAACAGGACCAGATACAGAATTCTGGAAAATTCAATAAAGATAACATTTTTCAGGTGCTTGTCCAAAGTCTCCACTCCATCCTCCTCACTCCTTGCAAAACTTGGCGTGTCCAGACCATGTGGTGTGCCCCAGGAAAGTAGAGGGACAGGGGGCCTTCAAGGAAGTAGAGGCCACGCACGGGGAATGCTTCCTTTCCCATCCTGATGTCATTTGCTCCATTTGGTCACTGGTCCCTTTTCAAGTTCCGGCTCTCTGGACAAAGGAGCTCTCTTCATCAGGCAGCTCGTTTTCCTCGACTACACCGGATCTCTTTTTTCTGAAAGATGACGGGATGCATGGATGGGTGCCTCGGGAACTTTGGAACCAGTGCCTGGTTTTTCTGAAGAGCTATAAAAACAGTGGCCCTGCCAGCCAGACTCCAGAGGTGCCAGCACACAGTTCCACTGGCGTTGCCACACAGGAGCCTGGACATGTGCATTCCTATGCTACTCTACACACAGAGAAAGAGTGAACAGCTAAGGCGCTGGGCACAGCCAGCCACAGCTCCAGACATTTGGCACAGAGCAGTGTTTCAAGAAATCATTGCTCCTGAGCCCCTGGAAAGCCGCTATGCTGTACAGTGTAGAATCTTGGTGCTGAAGGCGCCTATGGGTGCTGGCCTGAGGTGGCTTCTACAGATGGCTGTTCCTGAGCAGCCTTCCTGCTCCATACCACAAGCCAGTTTAAAGTTTTCCAGGGAAAATGAAGGAGTCTCTGCTTCCTCTGCCTTCCGTGTTTGCTCAGAGACTCGGAAACTCAAAGAGGACGCGCAAACACCAGGCTCTGTGCCTTCAGCCCAAAGGCAACTTTGCAGCACTCGGCTACACCAGCAGCCATCCTTCCTGCTCCAGGTAGCAGTCACGGAGGGAGGGGCACTTACGACTGCCACCACCAACACAGACGGGAGCACGCTGTAGGGCTGGTTTGCCATGGTCAGAAATCAAGGAGACACAAACAACTATCAGTGCATATTCAAGAGCAATCACAAAATAACCCAACATGATACATTTGGCAACTTCTACAGAAGCAGCCTTCCTCACCCCAAGCTACTAGAGACCCACGAAGCCCTTTCTCTTTGGTCCAGTTTAAGAAGCTGGGGGGGAGAAAGACAGGGTGAGCCAGGTAGAAAGGGCTGCAGAAGCAGCTGTTCCATATGCCTAGCACTCCTGTCTGTCCAGCATGGCTCAGGATGCCCTGGCCTCAAACCTCCTCTTGGGAGTTGGTGGGCCACGTGGGCCCCAGCTGCAGGAGAGACACCAGGCAAAGCCACTCACGGGAGCAGGGGAAAGCTCAGAACCAGCAGAGACCATGACCCTCCAGTCATATCACAGGACACCTCATCCTCCGGCCTCAGTTCACAGGAATGTGGGTCCTCTGACATCTCTATTCTTGACCCAAAACTTCAACACTAAAGTCAGAACCCTCTGCATCCCCTTGAAGGGTGCCTAGGACAGGGGAGAATGGTCAAAGCAGCCGCCAATGTCTAACATGGCCAGGCTAACGTAGGCTGAGAGCAGGGCACAGCCCAGGACAATCATCCTTGCTCTGCTCCAGCTTCCTTGGCATCTAGACTATTCTCGGGGAGCTAGCCCTTCCACTTCTCCCCCCAGCTCCCCACAAAGCTCCAGCCAGGGACCCAGCTTAGCTGCTGTTGTGAAGGTCTGTCCTAACACTGGCTAAGAAAACAAAAGCAGGTTTCTGAAAAGGGGACGTGCATCCAGAGGTGCACTGTCCTCGGAGTCCCAAGGCGGGTGGGGTTCCTTTGGTTTTGACCAGAACACTTCTTCTCCGGGGCCAGGCGCAGCTTTGCTTCGCAGTAGCTCGGTTGCTGTACAGGTGCAAGGCTCCCCTCCACAGAGCTGCTCTGCTGGATCGCCCTCTTCACCTTCAGGATTCTGAACTGCAGATTCTGTTTACATCCGAGATCCTCTCTCCTGAAGAATCTAAAAGTGGAAGATGGGGGAGAAGATGGAGTCTGCTGAGCAGACTACCAAGAGAAGGAGAGATCCACAGGGCTGGGATGAGGCTTAGGGGTACAGCAAGGGCTTACCATGCCCAAGGCCCTGGATTGTATCTCCAGAACTTGGGGTATGTTGTATCTGATTACAGTTGTATTAATCAACCATAAAAACAATTTCAAGTTGATTTTTAAAAGTCTCAATTGTGAGGCTGGAGAAATAGCCTAGCGGTTAGAGCACTGTACTGCTCTTACAGAGGACCTGGGTTCGATCCTCAGCAACCCCATGGTGGCTGAGAACCGTCTGTAACTCCAATTCAGAGAACTCCAGTTTCCAGGGGAATCTGACCCCTCTTCTGACCTCTGCGGCATGCACGACACGGGTGCACAAGCCTACATGCATAACAGTACATTCATACACATACAAAAATCAAAAAAAAAAAAAAAAGGTCTCAATTGCTTCCCCTGGCCCCTGGGGCAGCATACAATCTACGGTCAGCCAGGAGGGAAGGCGGCCCGAGTGCCGGCCCAGGTGTGTGCTTGTGGCATACAGTGGAGGAAAAAAATTACATAAAACTGAAAGTTTTTACCAAGAACAAAAAGATAAGGAAAGACTTTTCATCTTCGAGTTCTGAAAGGAGAGAAATAGCTTTAAGGAACAAAGGCAAGTATCTTCTGATTCTGAATGCAGACACCCACTGTATGGGAATCAATGTCACCAAACTACTTTTCACCAACTGGATGGAGGCTGTGGATACCACCCTCTCCAGACACAGCTGACAAACTTGTCACTGCTCTACAAGTCCTGACTGGGGTGTGGTGTGTGTGTATGTGTGTGTGTGTGTGTGTGTTGTACAGGCCAGAGATCAATACCAGGTTACCCTCCCACCTTATTTTTTGGCACATAGTCTGTGTGTGTGTGTGTGTGTGTGTGTGTGTGTGTGTGTGTATACAGGCCAGAGATCAATACCAGGTTACCCTCCACCTTATTTTTGGACACATGGTCTGTGTGTGTGTGTGTGTTTGTGTGTGTGGTGTGTGAACAGGCCAGAGATCAATACCAGGTTACCCTCCACCTTATTTTTTGGCACATGGTCTTGTGTTGTGTGTGTGTGTGTGTGTGGTGTCCGGACCCAGAAATCGATACCAGGTTACCCTCCACCTTATTTTTTGGCACATGGTCTCTCACTGAGCCGAGCTCATTGATTTGGCTATGGTTTGCATAGCAAGCACTTGATGACTGAGCCATATCCCCGGAGCTACAAATCCTGATGTAAATTCATGAGGAGAGGGGACACAGAACTAGCCACAGAAGCAGGAGAAACTGAGCAAAAGTTGGGCAGAGCTACAGAAGGGCAGGCACAAAGGAGCCAGAGGTACATCCTGGGGAATCCGAGTCTTACCTTCGCCTTCTCACTTGGCTCTATGACGATGCCATTGGTAGAATTGTTTAGTTCTCTGGAGACAACACAGAGGAACTCCGCCTGGTCCTCACTTCCATAATTATAGGAGGAGCCGATGCTGATTAGCTGGCAAAACAGGAAGACGTAGCCACACAACCACACAAGCAGTGACCTTAACACTCAAATGCCACACAAACCACACCCTCTTCCTAACCTAACTTTGTAGATTTATGTTTCAAAGGACAGAAATTTCTCTAAGACCCCCACGGTCCAGGAGAATAACTAGATCCATTATTCATCCAGCCACTGAGGCTTCCCCAAGAACAGTCTGAGCTCTACCCTTGTCCCTCACTCAAGCATCTGATGTCACCCCAGAGGTATCAGCAGCATTAGCATAGTTACCCTCTCTCTGCCAAATATGAGATGAAATAGAGTAAAGTGAATGTTCATTTCAGCCCAGCTTGCATCAGTGGGCTTAACAGTCCTAGACGGGAGACTAGAACACAGGCCCTGGAAAGCACGAGGCAAAGCATTCTGAAGCTTCCGAAAGCCACATGCTGTGGTACTTTTAATCCTTTAAAGAGCTGGATTCAGTATTTAACTCTAGATGGGAAATCTGTCTGTGGAGGGGAGAAGCTGGACAGAGAAAAAGGTCAGCCTTACAAGCACCCCGGCCTCAAGTCGGACACTCCCACTTTCTGAATGGGGAGCCCCCGGGCCCAACTTCTTCACCCATACCATAAGAACAGAGTTCATCCTCCCCCAGAACATTATCAAGAAGCAGCAGCAATGTAAGAAATCGTCCAGGACAAGGACTAGAAGTGTAGCTCAGTGTTAGCGCACTTGCCTAGAATAGTGAGGTCAAGGGATCAATCCCCAGCACCATAATAATAATATTAAAATTATCCTGCCGGGCGTGATGGTGCACGCTTTAATCCCAGCACTCGGGGCAGAGCCAGGCGGATCTCTGTGAGTACAGCCAGCCTGGTCTACAGAGCAAGCTTCCAGGCCAGCTGGGACTAAAGGGAGACCCTGTCCTCAAAATAAATAAATAAAATAAATAAATAAATAAATAAAAAATAATTATCCATTACTTTTCAACGAAAACTATTCACACCATCTTTTTTTTGGGGGGGGGCCTTTTTTTTTTTTTTGAACAGGGTCTCTCTGTAGCCCCAGCTGGCCTGGAACTTGCTATACAGACCAGAGCTGGCTTGAACTCACAGAGATTCCCCTGCTCTGCCTTCTGAGGAAGATTAGAAGCATGCACAACACCATCTATGCGTTTTTTTTTCTACCCATCTATCTTTTTTTTTTTTAATTTTTTTATTTATTTTATTTTTATTTTTTTTTGTATGTGTATGATGTACGGTCTGCTGTAGGTTGGTGTCCATGTCGCTGCAATGCCGCGAGGTCAGAAGAGGGTCTCAGATTCCCCCTGGACCCCTGGAACTGGAGGTCCTCTAGCTTATGTGGGTGCTGGGGATCGAACCCGGGTCCTCTGCAAGAGCAGCTGGTGCTCTTAAACCGCTAGGCCATCTCTCTAGCTCCGCATTCGTGTGTGTTTTTTTTTTTTTTGGTCTTTTTAGCGCTGGTCTTTTAGAGACAGGGTCTCCCTGTAGCCCCAGCTGTCCTGGAACTCACTCTGTAGACCAGGCTGGCCTTGAACTCACAAAGATCCGCCTGCCTCTGCCTCCCAAGTGCTAGGATTAAAGACGTGTGCCACCATGCCTGGCTGCCTCTATCTTTTTAAAAAAATCCTTTGTTTAACACTTTTATCAGGGAAATACCTGTGACAATAGACCCTGGGCAGCACCTGACACCCACACTGACTGGGAACTAGGAACAGACATGGCAGGACTGATCCTAGAGTGGAAGACAAGCAAGAGGAAAGACCCAAAGCCAGCACTGAAGACAGGCAACTCTGGCTCTATCAATAACCCAGCAGGGTTAACATAAGCTCTACCCTTATTCTTGAAGGTGAGCTTATGTTGAAAGTCCAGGTGGTATCTTCAACTCTACATGAACATAGGTCTGCTCCACACAGAATCACATTCCCTCTATCCACGCTCAGCTTTCCTGGGTACTGAAACCACCTAAAGAGCTGAACAACCCTGTCATCTCATGGAAGAAAACGGTATGCCCTGGATTCTCAGGAGCTTTGTTTTCCAAACCTCAGCTGTAAGTGTAAAGAGTAGAGCATGATGGGAAGTGACCACCTCCTCACAGCACACCTGCCATGTACACATTCAGAATTCTCAAGTCCTGACCCCTGGAGAACCTTTTGAAAGAAAGGTTTGTAGAAGCTTAGCCTTCCTTAAAACTCACCCTAGACTGACATCAACAGAGAACCTTGAAAGGAATCAATCCCTCTGACAGGCTGGCTAGTCCTTGGGCAATGTCAATTCAAACTCCGGACGTAAAGCGGGGAGATGTGGCGCTCTTCCCAACCCTTCCGACCTATCACATACTACTGAGCAAGTAATGTATACCCTGGAGCTCTTTCCCATGTTTTAAAATGGGATCATACTGAGCAACCTCCCGGAGCGACTGACTGGGGGGACAGGGACAGTGGTATATGGCCTACAGGATGAGGCACTGGGGTTGCTGCTCTTGGAGAAACATACCTGTTCGAATTTCCAGCCGTCAGACATGGTGGAGACCATTTGAGTCAGCTCTTCCTCTTGGCACTGCAGGACCCTGTACACATGCTTCACGGGGCCCTGCAACAATTAGGCAGACTGAGAAGAGTGGCCACAGGACCCTGCCATCTGCAGCTGCCTCAGGGGGTTCCTGGACCACCCGCTACCCTCTTTTGCAAACAGCAATGTGGTTCCCAATGAAAACTTATCAGAGGAAAAGAAAAATGTCAAGGACGTGAATAATTCTGAATTCCAGAGGAATGGATCATGTGACGGCCACGCCAACACACTGAGATTTCATCAATTTCCAACAACATGCATAGGAAAGTCATTTTTAAAAAGTGCTTTATATGTGATTCCAATGCTAACATGCACAGAATATTTTGGTTGATTCAGAATGGATATAAATGAATATGGAGATGAGTATTTTTTTGTCACTGTTGCTGGTTTAGGGGTTTTCTTGAGACAGGATGTCCCTGTAACCCCAGTTGACCTGGAACTCATTACACAGACCAAGCTGGCCTCAATCTTACAGAGATCCGTCTGCTTCTATTAAAGATGTGTGCCGATTTTAAACTATACTACAGGGCTATAGTCATAAAAACAGCCTGGTACTGGCACAAAAACAGACCTGTTGACCAATGGAACAAAACCGAAGATCCAAATCTGAGCACATACAATTTCAGCCATCTCATATTTGACAAGGGGGCCAAGAAACCACAATGGAGAAAAGACAGCATCTTCAGCAAGTGGTGTTGGCAAAACTGGATCACCACTTGTAGAAGAATGAAATTAAACCCCTAACTCGTCACCCTGTACAAAAGTCAACTCCAGAGGATTAAAGACCTCAACGTGAAACCCAAACTCTGAAGGTGATTAGAAGAAAAAGTTGGCAGCAGACTACAAAACATAGGCGTAGGAAAGACTCCTAAATCAGACAGCAGCTGCACAAGAATTAAGGTCGACACATTGACAAATGGGACCTCATCAAACTCAAAAGCTTCTGTACATCAAAAGAAACAATCAAGGAAGTGACGAGAAATCCCCAGAGTGGGAGGAACCTTCACTGCAGATACATCTGACAAAGCATTGATTTCCAGAATATACTAACTACTCAAAAAACAAAGAAACGAAGAGAAAAAATGACCCACTCAATGATGGAGCAAAGACTGAACAGAGACTTCACAAACAGGAATTAGAGATGTCTGAGAAACACCTCAAGAACTTGCTCAACATCGCTGATCATTAAGGAAATGCAAAGAAAACCACTTTAGATATCCTTGGGCTGGAGAGATGGCTCAAGCGGTTAAGACGCCGACCGCTCTTGCAGAGGACCCGGGTTCGACCCCAGACCCACATGGCGGCCGAGAGCCGTCTGCAAACTCCAGTTGTCCAGGAAAACTCCAGTTCACAGGAATCCGAGACCCTCTTCTGACCTCCGCGGCATTGCACGACACGGTGCACAAACCGCATGAAGACAGTACATTGATATACATACCGAAATAAAAAAAAAAAAAAAAAAAAAGATATCATTTACTCCAGTAAGACTGGCTAAGATCAAGAAAACAAATGATATCAAGTGCGGAGAGGTTGTGGGGAAAGGGGAACACTCATCCACTGCTGGTGGGATGTAAACTGTACAGCCACTATGGAAAGCAGTGGTGGAGAACCTTGGAAGACTGGAATAAATTGCCACCGACCCAGCCATACCACTCCTGGATGTACCCTCAAGACTTACGCACCACAGAGCATACATGCACTGCCATGTTTATTTGAGTACTCTTCACATAGCAAGGATTTGGAACCAACCTAAATGCCCCCAACTGACGAGTGGATAGAGAAAATGTGGTACATCTACACAAGGATTTATGCAGCAGTAAAGAAAGACGGACATCACGAGCTTGCAGGAAAATGGCTGGAGCTAGAGGACATCATGCTGAGTGAAGTAACACAGTCCCAGAAATACAAACGATGCATGGTATCTGTGGATGCTAGTGCCAATTACCCAGTTGTAAGTATTTCTTGTGTAAGGCCCCTGAGCTTTTGTCAAAGCAGTTGGGCATAATGCATTTTGGAAAACAACAACAACAAGAAAACTGCATCAAAGAACTGACTGAAACAGTGAACTTCTGCTCAAAACAGTCAACTTCCCCATGGAAAATATGAGAAAGACTAAGAGATGAAAGCATGTTTGGGCAGGATGCACGAGCTCTGGTGGGGTGGGGGAAGAGACGGGAACATGAGGGTCCGAGATTTGTTAGAAATAAATAAAAAAGAAAAAAAAAAAAAAACCTCCCAACTAAAAAAAATAAATAAATAAAAAAATAAAGATGTGTGCCACCATGCCTGGATGTTTTTGAAAAATATTTATCTCCCACGTGTGTGGGTATCTATGGAGGCCATAGGAAGATATAGGATCCCCTGGCGATGGAGTTATAGACGGCTGTGAGTTGCCCAATGTGGACGCTGGTAACTGAACTTGCTTCCTCTGAAAGAGTAGTAAATGCTCTTAACTGGTGAGCCATCATTACGGCTCTGTTTTTGGAGACATAGCTTTACTATGTAGTTTGGGTTGTCCTGAAATTCACTATATATCCCAAGCTGGTCTCAAACTCCTGATCCTCCTGCCTTAGCCTCCCACGTGCTGGATTACGACATGCCCAGCAGTGGGATTATATCAAGTAGAAAACACATAATGCAGGCCGGGCGTGGTGATACACGTCTTTAGTCCCAGCACCTGGGAAGCACCTGTGAGTTCAAGTCTAGCCTGGTCTACTTATTAAGTTCCAGGCCAGCTAGGGCTACAAGGAGACCCTGTCTCAAAAAGACCCAAAACAAAACAAAAAACACTCAAGTTATTTTTGCCCTCTGGTGATGCTGCTGGAAACAGCACTATTCCTATGTGAAATAGTAGAAAATAGATGTGTGCTCTTTGTCTGCATTCCTAGCACAGCTTCTGAACCCCTTGGGATTTCCTGAGTAGTCAAAATGTCCTGGTGGGTGTAGTGAAGTACATGTGTAACCCTCTTGCTCAGTAAGTGAAAGCAGAAGGACCGGGCTCCCAGGCCAGCTGCGGCTTTGTATAAAGACTTTATTTCAGGGGCTGGAGAGATGGCTCAGCGGTTAAGAGCACCGACTGCTCTTGCAGAGGACCGGGTTCGATCCCCAGCACCCACATGGCGGCCAAGAACCATCTTTAACTCCAGTTCCAGGGGATTCCGACATCCTCTTCTGACCTCCACAGCATTGCACAACACGGGTGCACAAACCTACATGCAGACAGTACATTCATATAAATAAAATAAAAAAAAAATTTAAAGACTTTATTTCAAAAACCAAAGAAATAAAAAAGTATTTGGGGAGCTGGGGGTGTGGCTTGGTGGTTGAGTGCCTGTCTGGTATTTGTGCGGCTCTGGGTTCCATCTCCAGCACTGTAAAAAGCAAAATAAAAAACTAAAGAGTAACTATCACTGACCACAGTACTAAGACTAAAACAATTTGTTCCTTGTAAAATATAGGAGAAATCCCTGGGTAAAATGTATGGTTCTATCCATACATTTAGAGACAACCAGAGGTTCTGTAATTCAGTTCAGAGCATATAAGAGCACGTAATGACCACACATGCCAAAGTCCCTGGATTAAGATGCCGCTCTAATGTAATTGCTTTTTTTTTCTCTCCTCCTGAGTCAACCACCAGTGTTCCAAAAAGAACCAAGCTTAATCATCTACAAAAATAGTTATTATCAGACACAGAAAAGTAGTTAGAATGGTGTCAGCCACTAAAAGAGGTAAGAGGCCACAGCATGAAAAGGACACCTATGTCTTGCCAAGTGTTCCTGCCATGCACATCTGACAGTATACATGTTAAAGGAGGCAATGTCTAGAGATCCACACACAGCCAACTTTATTTTAGAATCATGTGTGATAAGGGAGGAGGGTGTCTTTGAACAACATCAAGCCACTTCTCAGAGTTTCACTACATAAAAAGGACAGATGGAAAGATCAATTAACATCAAAAAGGTCTTGACATTCCTGGAACAAAAAGCTCCCAACTGGGTATAAATCCATAAGCCTTCGGAATCTAGGGATTAGTTAAGTTAATTACTGCCATCAAATAGAGATCCAAGGATGCTTTTAAGGAATCAGCTAATGGCAAAGAATGCAGAATGCTCAGGTAACCATGATTGAATGGGTCAAATTATGCAATTTAAGGTATCATCAAAATTTTTACTAAGTAATCAAGTTTACTTTATGATGTAGGGAAGTGGGGATAAAGCTAGATTTTGAAAGGGTCTGTATTATTTATAAATGTCTACAATACAAAAGATGCCATGGAAGTAGAAGACAAGGGGACTGGGGACACCGGATCCTCTTTCACATGATAACTTGTCAGCCAAGTACAAATTTACCTGGGAACATCAACAGGAAGCCTTTTAATCATCTGCCAGGAAGTCTTCTTTTTTTTTTTTTTTGGTCTTTGGCCTTGACTTGAACTCACAGAGATCCGCCTGTCCCCAAGTGCTAGGATTAAAGGTGTGCACCACCACACCCGGCTTCTTCTTCTTCTTCTTCTTCTTCTTATTATTATTATTATTATTATTATTATTATATTATTATTATTATTGGTTTTTTTGAGACAGGGTCTCCCTATAGCCTCAGCTGTCCTGAAACTTTTATTATTATTATTATTGGTCTTTTTGAGACAGGGTTTCCCTATAGCCTCAGCTGTCCTGAAACTCACTATGTACACCAGGATGGCCTTGAACTCACAGAAATCTGCCTGCTTCTGTCTCCCAAGTGCTGGGATTAAAGGCGTGTACTACCATGCTCAGCTCAGAGATGTTCATATATGAGAACTGACATGGAAAAGCACGGCACATTTTTCGCTTTTAAAAAAGAAACGGGGGGCTGGAGAGATGGCCTAGCGGTTAAGAGCGCCGACCGCTCTTACAGAGGACCCAGGTTCGATCCCCAGCACCCACATGGCGGCCGAGAACCGTCTGAAACTCCAATTCCAGGAGAACTCCAGTTCCAGGGGAATCCGACCCCTCTTCTGACCTCCACGGCATTGCACGACACGGGTGCACAAACTTGCATGCAGACAGTACATTGATACATATACAGAAATAAATAAATGCCGGGTGTGGTGGCGCATGCCTTTAATCCTAGCACTTGGTAGGCAAAGGCATGCGGATCTCTGTGAGTCTGAGACCAGCCTGGTATACAAAGTGAGTTCCAGGACAGCCAGAGCTACAGGGAGACCCTGTCTCAAAAAAGACCAAAAAAAAAAAAAAAAAAAAAAAAGAAATGGATGGGGCTGCGACAGAGTGGCCTAGCAGTTGAGAGCACCGACTGCTCTTGCAGAGGACCCGGGTTCGATCCCCAGCACCCACATGGTGGCTGAGAACCGTCTATAACTCCAATTCCAGGAGAACTCTAGTTCCAGGGGAATCCAAGACCCTCTTCTCACTTCCGCCGCATTGCACGACACACGTGCACAAGCCTACATGCAGACAGTACATCATACACATACAAAAATAAATAAAATTAAAAAAAAAAAAAAAAAGAAACAGATGCATGGGCGGAGGGATGGCCTAGCAGTTAAGAGCACCAACTGCTCTTGCAGAGGACCCGGGTTCGATCCCCAGCACCCACGTAGTGGATANCCCTCTTCTCACTTCCGCCGCATTGCACGACACAGGTGCACAAGCCTACATGCAGACAGTACATTCGTACACATACAAAAATAAATAAAATTAAAAAAAAAAAAAAAAGAAACAGACTGCATGGGCGGAGGGATGGCCTAGCAGTTAAGAGCACCAACTGCTCTTGCAGAGGACCCGGGTTCGATCCCCAGCACCCACATGGTAGCTAAGAACAGTCTTTAGCTCCAGTTCCAGGGAATCCAACACCCTCTTCTGACTTCCGCAGCATTGCACGACACGGGTGCACAAACCTACATGAAGACACTACATTCATACACATAAAAAAATAAAAAAAGAAAAGAAAAAAAGAAACTGACTACCTTTTAACAGCAGTACTGTTCAAAGTTGTAACAGACTAAGGAAAACACCCTCAGTGGGGTCTGGTGGGCCACAGGACAGGTGCCACGCAGGAGCACAGTTCTTCCCAGTACTGTAAATCTGGAGCTGGTCTTCCTTTTAAACAGGAAGAAGGGATCTGTTTGCTCCCACTAGACTCCATGGTTCTTGGGAATGAGGACCTTCTTCTATTACGGATTCTGCAGTGGGCATTCAAGAACATGGGAAGCAGGCTAAATGCACCCTATCATCTGCCTTTCTCTCGAAGGAGGCACTGAATTCTGTTTCATTTGTTACCACATGTACTGAGATAATATAAAAATCCAGATAGTACAATAAAGAGAAGACTGTTGTCATTTCCTCAGAAACATGATTCACAGATGGTTTAAGTGGCTCGCAGAAGCTGGATGTGAGACAATTAGAAATTCTTCTTAGGGCTGGAAAGAGCTCAGTGGTTAAAAGAACTTGATGCTCTTACAGAGGACCCAGCTTCGGGTCTGAGGACCCACACAGTGGCTCACAACTGTCTGTTACTCCAGTTCTAGGGCATCTGAATCCCTCTCTTCTGGCCTTTGTAGGAACTGCGTGCATGTGCTACACTTACATACATGAAGGCAAAACAGTCATATACATAAAAATAAAAGCTTAGAACAAACTAAACCAAAACCCTACCCTAGTAAAGGATACCAACAAGTGGAAACAGGATGTGGAAACAGGCATTCCACTGACAAGAGCAGACTTTGCTGTGTGGTGGCTCACATCTATAATCCTAGCACTAGGGAAACTGAAGTGACAGGATCCCCTGTTCAAGACCAGCCTGGGTTACAAAATGGAGAACAGGCTTTGGAGCTAAAGTAGCCTGGGCTCCCCCCACTGCCAGATGGCGAGCAATTATTGACCTATTCTGAAGGGATAAGGGACTGTGCTGTTTTTTCTCTGCTGTTTCCCCTCCACTTCTTCATTCTCAATCACTCTAGACCTCTAACTCTGATGAGAAAGGCACCCTTTCCAAATCATGGCTAGAGTCCACCAAAGGGGTTTCCCCTAGCAGTTCAAAACTCCTTACTTGTGAAGTTCTGTTCTCGTTGTCTCGTATCCTTTCCTTAACCAGCCGCACAAGGGATGCAATATTGTAAAACTCTGCTTCTTCCAGTACACCTACAACAACAAGGACCAAACTGCAGTCACAGCTGTGTGAGCCACCAGGAAAACAGCAGAACAAGGCTTGCTAAGAGTTGCATTTTTCTTTCTGTTAAACTTCATTTTAAATATTTTCTTTATTATTTTAATTTCATGTTTATGAGTGTTTTGCCTGCATGTGCGTAAGTGCACCTGTTTCATGCAATGCCCTTGGAGGTCAGAAGAGGGTGGATAGCCCTGGAACTGGCATTACAGACAGATGTTGGCCACCATGTGTTTGCTGGGAATCAAAACCCAGATCCTCAGCAAGAGCAGCCAGTGTTCTTAACCAGTGAGCAATCTCTCCAGCCCCAAGAACTACATTTTTCCCTTTTTTTTCAGGGGGGGGGGGATCCTTTTGAGAGACAGGATCTCCCTATAACCCCAGCTGGCCTGGAACTCCCTATATAGACCAGGCTGGCCTTGAACTCACAGAGATCCACCTGCCCCTGCCTCGAGTGTTGGGATTTAAAGGGATTGGTCACCATGCCCAGCACTGTGTTTTTCAAATACAAATCTCATCTCTCTCCTTCAGCCTAGGAAATTTAAGAGCTCTGGTTTTGCTACTTGGTGCACTCCCACGACCTTTCTGCACTGCAGTAAGCCAAGCACAAGGGTCTGCTCTGCTTACTATTTCCTGTGTCTTGGCACCTGCTCAGTAGCCATCCATATGTCACCTAGTTCCTGGGACTAGTCACACTGGACTAACTCCTAACCTTGCAATTTCTAGCCTGCTTTCCCTAAAAAGGTCTGGGGACTGGTGAATAGGTATGACGTATATTACAAAGATTGAATTTAATAATATACTTATTATTTCAACAAAATAAAAAGGCAGTCAAGGCTGGGAATGTAACTCACTGGCAGAATCCTTGCCTGGCATACCCCAAGGCCTTAGGTTTGATCCCCAGCTAAAAAAATCATTGACTCTTCTCATGCTAAACAAAACCAAAGGTCTCAGACAGGACAATTATGGGATGTATAATCTTGTGCTAGGAAAAAAAAAAGTCCTAATGGACATTATTATAACAAACAATATAAGATGCAGATAAAATGATCAATACTCCATTTCCTGAGTTGATAACAAGACTATGCAAGGTTCTCGTTCTTGGGGAAAACAAACAGAATTATTAAGGGGCAAGTCTGCAATCTAATCTCAAACAGTTCAGAAATAAAATGTATGGGGGAAGGATGAAGAGAGGCAGGTGACAGAGAAGAAGGGAAAGAGGGAAATGGAGATCAGTGATAATAACAACATAAGAGAAAATGTCAGACACTGGCGACTTGATGAAGAGTTTTGGGCACTCTCCATGCCTTTTCTCTGTCCAAAATGATTTAAAAATAAAGTTTGTTATTTTTACGTATTTCTTTTCCTTTTTTTTTTTTTGGTCTTTTCAAGACAGGGTCTCCCTGTAGCCCCAGCTGGCCTAGAACTCACTCTGTAGACCAGGCTGGCCTTGAACTCACAAAGATCTGCCTGCCTCTGCCTCCCAAGTGCTAGGATTAAAGGCGTGCGCCACCACGCCTGGCTTTCTTTTCCATTTTTAATTTGTGCGTGTGTACATGGGCGTGCATGTGGAGGTGAGAGGAATAATTGAGGGAGTCAGTTTTCTCCATCCACTGTGTGAGTTCCGGGTATCAAACTCAGGTTGTCAGGCTTGGCAACAAACGCTTTTATCTACTGAGTCGCCTAGCCAGCCCAAAAGAAAGCATTTTTATAGAGGCATTTTAAAAAAAGGTTTTAATGTGGTAGTTGTTGGGATGATGAGCTCGTGGGGTTTATTATACTTTTGCCCCACTGCTTGTATATGTTTGAATGCTTTTTTTTTTTTTTTTTTTTAACGCAAAGGACATTTTAGTGTTTCCAAAATGTTCCCTTCCAAAGAGAAAGGAAGAATGAGAGGGGATGTGTACATTAGAGGGGTGGGGTGAGAGCGAGCAAGAATATGGAGTTCTTTCTATAGACTGAAATGGAGTTGTTCTATGCATGTTGTTAATGAGGACAGCCATTACAGGCTTTCCACAGCTACAGCTCCCAGATCAGGGTGCCTGGATTTAGAGGACCCCCAAACTTCAAATGAAAGCCTAGTGTGAGACCCAGCTACGCCTTTTACAGAGAGGACTAGAGCCACTTAAATCCAAATGCCCTACAAAACAGAAAGACAGGCAGCCTGTGATACACCTGACAATGAAACAGAGAGTGAATTGGGTCAGCTGCAAAAATTCACAGGGAACCTTGAGACCAGAGACTTAAAAAGAAATGAGGTCAAGCCTTTATTATTTTTTCCAATTTCAAAGGAAAATTAAAAATATAAACCACTGAATGCCTGAGATATGGGGATCCTGGCTATGAAGATCTACCACTGACATAGAAATAAATGTACAAGAAGACTGTGACGATTCAGCAGGATCTGAAGCCTCCTAAGGCAATCTGCAAAGCAGGTCCACCCACTTTCCTTCCCACTATTACAGCCAGACACAGCCCAGTGGACCACCCTTCGAGACTCTCAGAGAAGTCTGGCTACCAGGAGGCTTCCTGCTCACTTCCATGAACCTCTATTACACCTATATGCAAGCCCAATGAGAACCTTAAACAAAACCTGAGTCTCCAAAGCTACTTTAATCTGAAGTACGAACATGCCCAGTGCAGTGTCCTTACCTTCTTCTGCCAACTCCTTAGTAATGATGAGTTTTCCGTGGCGGAGGTAGTTTAGGATAGGACCAAAGTAGGTGGGGTCTCTGTCAATCAGATAGGCTCCTGTCTCATCCTGCCAACCAAGTGCAACCAAAAATCATGAGCCTTTCAGGAACATTTTCGAAACTGCAATTTCCCTTGTCAGTGCCCTTAGACAACATATTCATCCTATCGTATGATTATTATTTTTTTAGTGAGGCCTCTTTTGCTAGACAATTTACTTATTTTAGACTATCATGCAGAGGGCTGGGTTTAAGGTGCATTAGATCATTTTAGGTCAGATGTCACAGATGCAGAGTCATTCCCCTCACTCAGGCCTTTATTTACTGGCTCAAACTTCTTCAATCTTTTTTGGACAATTATCAACATTTTTCTGTAGGATACTAGCTGCAGGGGAGGAAGGAGATATCACAGCTGTGGGATTTACATCTGCTTAAATGAACATTCTGATCTCCACTGCCCTGAACTACCTTCCAAATTCTAAGAAAACCTCCGTTCTATTGGCAGTCCTCCTGTGCCCAAGGCCAACATCAGCAGGAGTCCACATTGCCAGCTGTAATCTCACACACCCTAGCTCTGTGCCCAGAGGAAGTGTGGTACTGCCAGGACTTGGCTCCAGACAGCCTTAATCCTACTCATCTTTACAGTAAAAGACACAGAAAACTGGGCAGAAGGGAGACGGAGGGCATCTAAAAATAACTCCTTATAAACATGAATTCTAGAAGCCTAGGACTTTAGGTTACCATCAGTTTGGTATTAGAGAAAAGATGAAACTGATAAGTGTTTGTGCATCCTAAGTGTGTCGCAAGAGGAGCGCGACACCGTATGGAAGATGGTGTATGAGCCAGTGCCTTTAAATTGAGAAGATGAACCTGCAGAAGTTAAGACATTCTAGAAATAGTTCAAACTGGAAAGTGTCTTGCCATCTCTTCTTAAACCTTTGCTTACTAGCCAACTGCCTTGCCCAATAGCATTCCTCAGTTGTCACTTTCCCTGGGTCTTCAAGGGTCAGCCTCAGTTGGCACAGCCAAATGTAACCTCCTTTCTAAGGAACGCATTTTTGCTCTCGAAACCCGTACCTTAACAGTGACTGATACCAGATACAAACTCTTGGACCAGGATCTTAGGAAAGCAGTGTAACCTCCCAAGAAGCACCTCCTGAAGAGGTAGATGCTAGCTATCGTTAGGCCCCACGCTTAATCTAACTTGGCACAGGGGTCCGATAGGAAATCCAGAGAAAGCAACAAACATGCCTACGTTCAGCCTGACCCAGTTCTACATGGATCTGGCACCAGCACGAGGAGAAGAAAAGGAGTCACGGAAGAACTCCTGCACATCTGAGAAGGTGGGATCCTCAGGAAAGGCAGAGAATGAGAGAGGAATACCAAGTGGGCTCTCGTGGGTGCAGATGGGTAGCGCGAGGAAGGAGCCGCTGAGGAAAGGGTGGGGTACGAGGGGAACGCAGAGTGTGCTTGAGGATAGGGGAGAACCAGGAGGGGGATCCTGAGGCTAGCGGTGCTAATCAGGGGGCGAAATGGGGCTGGGGTTCCGGCTTGCGAGGCCTGTCTAGGGAATTGTGTCCCAGCACTCGGGAGACCAGGCTAGGAAGAGAAGGGGTCCCCAAAGCCCGGGGAAGCGCCCGAGGGCGGGGCGCACCTTGTCCGAGTCGAGCTCCGGGTCCTCCTGGCAGCAGAGGCGACAGAGGAAGGACTTGGGCTCGCGGCCTAGGGTCTGTCTGGTGGTCACGAAGTAGGTGCCACCGACGTTCAGCCGGACCCAGCGGGCCGCTCCGCCGCCCCCCGCCTGCTCCGGAGGTCCAGGACCCGGGTCCAGCGGCTGCGCAGCGGGCTGACGGCCGTGCCCGCGGAGCGTGGGGCCAGTCGGGCGAGGGCTGGGGGGTCCGCGGCCCGGGCCGCCCGCATCGCCCACTCCAGTCCCGCCACTCCCTCCCAGCCCTGCCATCGCCGGGTCCAGCTGCAGCTCCGCCATCTTGGGTCGCCACTGCCCGCGCGCCGCCGGGCCGGCCCATTTCTCGGTAGGGAGAGTCGGGCCGGCCCATCAGCGGGGGTGGGGCAGGGGGAGAGGGACGGGAGCGCCCCCAACCAGCGAGAACCCTAGGGGCGCAGGCGCTGTGCCCGCCTCCTGGGGGCGGGACTTCCCGGACTAGTCCCTATTTCTATTGGCTGATCTGTGTAACCAGGCATGCCCCCTCGGCTTTCGTATTGGCTGAAGAGAAAATTTCCGGTGATCCACTTCCGTTACTTGCTGCTGGGTCCTGTGCTTCGCCCGGGACAGTGAAGGTGAGTGGGGTTCGAGGTATTGGGGCTAAGCTCCGTGGGCTTGTTTGCTTTGGAACTTCCGGACTTGTTCCGACGCTTGTCCCACCTCCACGGAAGACGTCGGGCCCTCGAGCTGCTCCGCTGACCCAGCGCCCGGGGTGACTGCGCTTTGCCCTGCGCTGCCCTGCTCACCTTCCCCGCTGGCCCGGCCTTGGGACCTGTCTGTGACTTGTCTGACCACCGCTGCTTTAGACGTGGCCATCTGGTCTCGCTCGGTTGCAGTGTGCGGCGATCTTGGTTTAGGGGTTGGGGAAACGTCCTATAACCATCGTGGTAAATTGCAGACTGCAACACTACGCTCCTCGCCTTCTCGGGGGCCCCAGGATTCCAGCGTAATGTTCAGGTTTCTCGAGTTCATTGACCTTTTGGTTGAACATCCATTGATCATCTCCTTTGCATAAGACATGTTTTTTAGGCGCTGGAGAGTAAACGACAAAAGTCTGTGATCTCTACGTTCTGCTCGTGCGTAGGAAAGTTTCTGTAGGTGCGCTTGGTACTCAGTCCGGCATATTTTAGAAATTCCCCTAACAACTGCCTTAACTTCTTCTCTCCAGGAGACTTAAGCTAAACCCGACAGAGGAGGAGAAGAAAGGGGTCAGATATTGGACACTTTTTTGTCAGAAGATCGAAAGGAAGATACCTTCTACCACCTCCCCTTGATTCACTCTATAGCTTGTAGGGACCCTTTTCACCTTGCAGTCCATTGATCTGTTTTTCCTGTATTTTGTCTTGTTTTGTTTTAAAGATGGCTACAGTCACTTTCTGTCTTCTGTCAGTGTGTGTGTGTTGGGAGGAATAATCAGATGAATATGAAGTGCAAGTGTATGGCCAGTCTGATAGGGCAGGGGTAGGGGGGCCTTGACGTTTGTAAAAATCTAAGACAAGTTGATGCCTACAGTTTCATTGGATATGCTTAACAGCTCTTTCTTCCTATTTGACGTGGAAATTCTATCCTATGATAGACTGTTAAAACTGATCAAAATCTCATTATGTGTCAAATTCTCTATATTGGAGAATCAAGGATAAAGCACAATCTGAGTGGAAAATAATATCGTTTAGTAATATTTCCAAAGATGCATTCAGAGCAAAAAGTAGAAACTTGGGTTTCTAAGGACTAGGAGTTCGAGATAAAGGAAGGAGGCAGCGTGGTGGGGGAAAATGAGACGTTACAGAGTTTGAAGAGAAGCACTTTAACTGATTTTTTTTTTTTTTATCTTTTTGAGATAAGGTCTCCCTTTAGCCCCAGCTGGCCTGGAACTCACAGAGATCCACCTGCCTCTGCCTCCCAAGTGCTGGGATTAAAGGCCTGCACCACCACGCCCAGCCTAACATTTATTTTTTGAGGCAGGCTGTCTTGTGACCCAGGCTGGTTTCAGACATGGTTTGTAGCCAAGGATGACCCTGAACTCTGATTCTCCTGTATTCATGTATTTATCTTCCTGCTCCCGAAAGTGGTAGCACAAGATCAGTGCTTTAGTTATCAAGTTTCACCTTTTCAAAAATCAAGTGCTGGGGATGGAACCTTGGGCTTCAGCCATGCTAGACACTCTACCAACCTAACTGGACCCCAACCCTTTTTTCTGATTATTACATAGATTTACCAAATACTTAAACAATGCTGATCTTTTGGGTGTTGCTTTGTTTTGTTTTTTGAGACAGGGTCTCTGTAGCCCCAGCTGGCCTGGAACTCACTATGTAGACCAGGCTGGTCTCAATTTCACAGAGATCTACCTTCCTCTGCCTCCCTAGTGCTGGGACCAAAGGCTTATGCCACCACACTTGGCTGGCTCTGATGTATTTTTTTTTTTTTATTTCTGTATGTGTATGAATGTACTGTCTGCATGTAGGTTTGTGCACCCGTGTCGTGCAATGCCTCGGAGGTCAGAAGAGGGCGTCGAATTCCCCTGGAACTGGAGTTCTGGAATTGGAGTTGCAGACGGTTCTCAGCCTCCATGTGGGTGCTGGGGATTGAACCGGGGTCCTCCGCAAGAGCGGTCGGCGCTTTTAACCGCTAGGCCATCTCTCCAGCCCCCTGATGTATTTTTTTAAGGACTGTCTGTTGCTAAGATGCTCTTCCGGGGATTCTCTCCCAGCACTATTTAATCTTACCTGGGTTTTGTTTTAATTAAGGATTTGTATATGTGTGTGACAGGTGTGTATGTATGTACCCTTGGAGGCTAAAAGAGGGCGTTGGATCCCCTGGATCCAGAGATACAGAAGATTATGAACCACCTGACTTGGGTCCTGGGAACTGAACTCAGATCCTCTAGCTGGAGGTGCTTGTAACCACTGAGCCATCTCTCCAGTCCCCTGATCTGACCTGTTTTGTTTTCTAGGACCCAAGATGGCTGGACGTAAACTTGCTCTAAAAGCCATTGATTGGGTAGCTTTTGGGGAAATAATACCCCCAAATCAAAGGACTATTGCTAGCTCTCTGAAGTCCTGGAATGAGACCCTCACCTCCAGGTCAGTATGTTTTTAAGATGGAGCTCCCTGCTTGCCACTGACTCTAGAAATGATATACAATTACTCAGGCATTTTTTATTTTATTTTAATGTGTATGTCCCTGCTATTGAACACAGGTTGTAAGGTTTAGCAGCAAGTGCCTTTATCTACTTGCCAGCCCTAGATAGGCTTTTTTTTTTTTTTTTTTTGGTCTTTTCGAGACAGGGTCTCCCTGTAGCCCTAGCTGTCCTGGAACTCACTCTGCATACCAGGCTGGCCTTGAACTCACAAAGATCCGCCTGCCTCTGCCTTCCGAGTGCTAGGATTAAAGGCGTGCGCCACCACACCCGGCTAGATAGGCATTTTTAATAACCCGACAAACAAGATTAAAGAAATTTGTGTAGTTTGTAAATGAAAGCATTTTTTGGCAATTTTTGTGGTGGCCTCAGAAAAGTGTGATGGCATTCCAGGCCATAGGATTAAGGAATAAGAGAATTTTCTCTGAATTTCTTTTGGACATGGAATAGCCCTAACCTCTGCTTTTCTATGTGAGCAGGTTGGCTTCTGTGTCTGAGAAACCGCCAACGATCGACTGGGCTTACTACAAGGCCAATGTGGCCAAGCCAGGCTTGGTGGATGATTTTGAAAAGAAGGTGAGACTTTGGATAACTACAGCACTGATCTGGTACCGTGGCTTATGGGTAGAGGGTAGAAGGTAGATGCATACATAGCAAAATGACAGCCAGAGAAGTATGCCAATAACTTTTGGACACATGGATGTGGCCAAAGGCCTTGCAGTCATAGATTTGCATAGTATGTGAGGAGAATTCAGGGTCTGGTCGCTCAGCAGTCCAATGTTGGCCTTGCTCCCAGGAGCTGGAGGACTGGCAGGCCTTCCTCTTCCTCCCAAGTTCCTTTTTGGTATTAACTTGTATCTTTCCTGTTCTTTTCCTGCCTCCTTCCCCCCCCCCCGGCCCACCCTGTCCTATCTACCTGCCTTCCTTTGATACACACTAAGAGTGCATTAGTTTATTCATTCAAAGAGTTTATAGAAGGTTAGAATGTAGTGACAGGGTAGGCCACTAAGCAGGCTTCTATTTTATTTTATTTTTTTTTTGTCTTTTTGAGACAGGGTCTCCCTGTAGCCCGAGCTGTCCTGGGACTCACCTTGTAGACCAGGCTGGCCTTGAACTCACAAAGATCCGCCTGTCTCTGCCTCCCAAGTGCTAGGATTAAAGGCGTGCGCCACCACACCCGGCTAAGCAGGCTTCTAAAGACCATTTCTATCTCCATTATGTGCAGGATTTCTGCCAGTCAGCCCTTGAGGGTTGTGTATGAAAAAACTTCTTTAGAATGCAAGGTGCTAAGTGGCTTTTCTGGTGATTAAGTCTAGTTGTCCTTTTACATGAGCAAACGAAAGCGTTTTGTAACATATGGAAAGTCTTTAAGTTTCAGTGTTGGGCTGAGGAGTAACCCCTTGAGCTCCTTTTCCCAATAAAATTCTCTTTCTGCCACAATCCCCAAGAGGCATAGAATATAGAGAATGTATTTTAATAAGATCTGTAAGGAATAGAAGCTTTGCATTCTGTGGGATCCTGGGTATATTAGTGACATCTGTATCCCTATTTGTAGTTTAATGCCCTGACGGTTCCTGTGCCAGAGGATAAATATACTGCCTTAGTGGATGCTGAGGAAAAGGAAGATGTAAGTTGATGCTCTCATTTTTTTTATGAGTGTTTTGCCTGCATAAGTGTGCCCATACGTGTAATACCCGGGGAGGCCAGAAGAGGGTGTCGGATCCCCTGGTGTCCATTATGGACAATTGTTAGTTGTCATGTGGGTGCTGGGAGTCATACTCCCAGCTGCAAGAGCAGCCAGTGCTCTTAACTACCGAATCAGTTCTCCAGACAGCCCCAGTATGTCACCATTTCTGAGTGTGGTGATGGTGTCATTCGGGGGCACAGAATCTGGCTGTTAAGAGTAAGAAGTTTGGTGTAAAAATTAGCCATGCAGTATTCAGTTCAAACCTATCTGGTCAAAAAGACCCCAGAAATCCAGGTGAAAAGTCTGGCTTGCAGGGCTGTGGTTAGTCTTGACTATTCCATGCAGGCTCCTGTAGTGGGCAGTCCTGAGCTGTCTTCCTGCCCAGCTGCTGTGTGAGCACGTTGGAAAAGCTGTGGTTTGCTTCCTATAGCAAGTGCCCCCAACCATGTGCCTCCCCATATGGCTGTGGACAACGAGCAGGCCCCAGTCCTTCCAGCCTCGGAGATCAGAATACAGCTTGGCTTTATAGAACAAGCCTCTCCCTTCTTTTAAAGGTGAAGAATTGTGCTGAGTTCGTGTCTGAATCAAAGCTCCGGATCCAGGAATATGAGAAGCAGGTGAGGACCAGCCCTCCACCCCCCATCTCTCTGCCACCCTTGTCTCCCCCATCTCCTGAGGCTGTTTCCTTACTTGGATTCTTGTTTCACATCTCCATGACCCTCACTGTTGCCCATGACTAACATGTTTCTACTCTTTCTAGCTTGAGAAAGTGAAGAATATGATTCCTTTTGATCAGATGACCATTGAGGAGTACAATGAAGCCTTCCCAGAAACCAAATTAGACAAGAATAAATATCCGTATTGGCCTCACCAGCCAATTGAGAACCTGTAAAATGAGTCCAGGAGGAAGCACCAGCCTGTATGTTACAAACTCTGGACATGAAAAATAAAAGTAACTACATAGTCCTGGGTGTGTCATCTCCTCTCTTTGAAGTAGTTAAACTTCTGAGCAGGCTGTACCAGAATTGGGCCTTTTGAGAAGTACAGTGTGAAGCAGTCATCTAAGGGGCAGAGTGTGCAGGAAACCAGTCGCCGAGACCTCTGCTGCTGAGACTTGGCTGGGCAGTGCTGAGGGGGAAGCTCCTCCAAGGCTCCTGACCTTCCGCTTAGTGTGTGGACCAGATCCTAGAAAGCGCCCGTTTCGGTCCCTTTAGAAAGTCAGAGCTTGGGCTGGAGATACGGCCTAGCGGCTAAGAGCACCGACTGCCCTTGCAGAGGACCTGGGTTCGATCCCCAACACCCACATGGTAGCTGAGAACCATCTGTAACTACAATTCCAGAACTCCAGTTCCAGGGGAATCCGACACCCTCTTCTGACCTCTGCGGCATTGCATGCGGCATTGCACGACACCAGTGCATGGACCTGCATGTGGACAGTACATTCATACACATAAAAAATAAAAATTTTTAAAAATTTCATTAGAAAGTCAGAGCTGAGGTCCAAATGCAGGTGTATCAACTTTTGAGCATGAAAGTGGCTTAAAAGGGAATTTTGTTTTTAAAACTCCTGCTAGTTTGGTTTGTTGTTACTCACCTGTGATCTCAGCATTCAGGAATAAATAAACCTGTGTCCTGTGTGTACGCAAATGTACTAAAAGCCAGATTCAAGGAGCATTCCTTTAGTCCCAGCTCCTCAAGAGGCTGAGGCAGAGGAGTGGGGGTGGGGGTGATGACCTGAGACCATTCCAGGCAGCCCAGTCAGAAGATTCCTCCTGAGCTGTTGTGCTTTACAAAACCTGAGGTGCAGGCAGTGCAAAGAGGGCCTGGGCACAATAGCTTGTGCCAGTAGTTCAAAGAACTTAGGAGGCTGAGACAGGAGCTCAAGTTAAGATGGTGGGAGACTAGAGAGCTGGCTCAGTGGGTGATGGAGCTGGTCAAGAAACCTGGTGACCTGAATTGAATCCCTGGAATCCAGGCAAAGTGGGAGGAGAGATTTGACTCCACAAAGTTGTCCTCGCTGTCATACTTTTCCTGTGGTGCATACATTAATAAAGAGCTAAGGTGCTCATCAAGATGGCTCTGAGGTCCCATATGGTAGTAGAGAACTGACTCTGCAAGTTGTCCTCTACCTGTGCACCATGGTACCCACACAAAAATAAATAGAAAATTAAAGTTGAAGTGGTAGGTGGAGTTGCTCTTGAGGTCAGGATCTAGTGTTCCTATGACATAACTCCTGATTTAACTGTCTTGGCATTTTAGTTTCTTCATTCACAGCTTATCAGGATTGTAACGGGAATTGGGATAATCTGGGAAGTTTCTAGCTAGCTAAGCACCACTGTCCGACCTGTTGTAGCTTAAATCCTGCAAGGAGAGAATGAGTATGTGCATAGATCAGAAAATTGAAGGACATGTCTGCAGTTGGAGCTGGGGCTGACTGACAGTGCTGGAAAATGCCTTGTTTTAAAGAATGAGCAGTATGGGTGTGGTGGCACATGCTTTTAATCCCAGCACTAGGGGCAGGGGCAGGGGCAGGTGGATCTCTGAGATGGAGGCCAGCCTCATCTACATAGCAAGTTCCAGGACTGGCTGGGGCTACAGAGAGACCCTGTCTGGAGAAGGACAAAAAATGGTTATTGAAGGCATAGTTGCTAGTAAACATCAGTGAACAGACCGTGTCTCCCCTCCTACCTTCCATTCACAATATTTGGAGGATATTCTGAGGAGACCCTGAATCTTATGAAGTTCCCATACGTTCTTCCCCAGAAAGTTTAAAAACTGCAGTTGCTTGCACTTTAGTAAAAGAATCAACAAAACAAGACAAGCAGGAGCTGACCCCTCCTTTCTCTAGCCCATCCAGACCTCTTCCTGTTCTCCCTGCCAAAGTGATGGCCCAGTTATATGGATACTACTTGTAAATTGGATTCCATAACAGCCTGGTTTACATAGCAAGTTCTAGGCTAGCCAAGGCTACATAGTGAGACCCTCCTACCCCTGTATCAATAAATTAAATAAATCATAAATTCTAAGCACCCAGATTTGGTGGCTCACAGCAGACACAGCCTCCTAAACCCACTAATGAAACTACCCTTAGCCTCGGTTAATACTGATCTAACACCAAAGAATACTTTTGTCCACACCCTCCCTCCTTCCCTCTCTGTCCCTCCCTCCCATCTTTCTTGTAAGGATTGCTATGAGGGCTCAGTGTAGGGAGGGTTCTGGAAACAGTGCTAGGTAAACTCAAGAGGTATGCAGTTGACAAAACTACTTTTCAGTGAGAGACACATGTTCACTTTGGAGTTTGCAAAACCCTGTCCTGAGGTGTGTCTGGATGTTGAACCAACTTAGAGAGGCAAGAAGAAATGCACCTACTTGTTCACATGTTGTCTTACCTTTTTTCATAGGCTTCATCAGGCAAAAAACACAAATAATCACAATCAAGACATTCACAAAACCATTCTGTAGCTGTATTTAAAAGGACAAAATGTACTGGCCTTTTACAAAGTTTTTCTTTAAAGCCCTCAAGCTGGACCTGGTGGTATTTGCCTAAATGCCAACTTCCAGGTAGCAAAGATCAGTGGATCCCAAGTTCCAGTCTAGTAAGACATTCCACAAAGACCAAATCTAAAAGAAACAAAACAAAAAAGCAACTACACACAAGTTACAAGTCAACCCGAAATGAGACTTGAACTCACAAGCCTTAGATTATGAAGCCAGTGCATTACCCATTAAGCCACTAGGGCCCAGTAGTGATAGGATAGGATCATATGCCTCTTAGGGGATGAAGCCGTAAGCTGCGTGATGACGTCAAGCAGGCACATAGTCAGATGTAAAACTGAACCACTGTAGTGCACACATCCTTCAAGGTGTCAGCAGAGCTTTTTTCTTCCTAAAACAAGGGAATTTGGAATTAAAATATTTCGACCACGAAGGGACTCGAACCCTCAATCTTCTGATCCGAAGTCAGACGCCTTATCCATTAGGCCACGCGGTCCCTCTTGCCAGGTTTTCCCACCCGCACCTATTACTCAGCGAATAATTGTCCTGTTAGGGGGTAACGTGTCCTGTGGGTTCCACGGTGTTTGTCACTCGCCTTAGGACCACGCATCCACTGCGGCTCCAGCTCCTGCGCGGCCTCCACCTCCCCCAGCCGCACTTGGTCTTCCCTGTGGCCCGCCGGGCGCCGCGGCTGCGTGGCCTCCCGGGTAAGTCAACTTTGGATGTGAAAGTGGGCGATTCAAACCCCTTTCCATTCGGTCGTGTTTGGGGCGCGGCCACTTCGGTTGTCCTCTCCCCTCTGCGGGGGTCGTCCAGTCCGCCCAGGCGCCCAACGCTCCGGCTTTTCTGGTTGGGGACGCGATGCCCATCGACATTCAGCAGGGCCGGGGCTCCGGAGCTGTTTGAGCGCGAGGACGTGGTGCGTTACCACAGACCACGTGAATAGGCTACTTATCGTGCCCCAGTGGCCTAATGGATAAGGCACTGGCCTCCTAAGCCAGGGATTGTGGGTTCGAGTCCCACCTGGGGTGAGGCGGGGTAAGCCTGCAAGTATCTTTTGCCACGGGGTCATGAGCACTGCCTGCTTCCCGGAGCTGTACAGATGCATTGACGCTGGATTTTGGTCCCTGTTCATTTGTACCGAGAATTTAAAAAATATATTCCTATTCCTTATTTACCCCAGGTGGGACTCGAACCCACAATCCCTGGCTTAGGAGGCCAGTGCCTTATCCATTAGGCCACTGGGGCTTACGGCACGCAAGCGTCGTCTTTTCTGTCCTAATGGGCGCTACTACTGAACGAACGACTGTATATCCATGGCCGGAGCTCCGGGGGAGAAAGAAAGCAGGACGTTGAAATGAGCTCCAGCTCCTTACCCGACCGGGACCTGGACCCGGATGTTAGGCGGTTTCCAGGGCGTTAGCTTTCTACCCATCCCCCCACCCGAGCTACTCTAAAAAACAGATAGGAAATCCCAGAATGAAACCAAGTATCAGCTACAAAAACAAAAACAAAACAAAAATTGAAAAATCTTCCCCGCCCTGAGAGAACTTCCGCAGCCTTCCAGTCACAATAGAAAATATATACTCTGCATACCCGTACAAATATGTGATACATAGAGAGGGCTGGCATCAGTGATTTTTATTTCATTTAAAATGAGAGCGGGAGGCCGGCGGGGGAGAGGGGTGCGGGGGGGAGAGGTAGTTGCTGAAGATTGTATTATTTATCTACTTGAAGCAAGGCGCAGAGCAATGCAGTCTGGGAACTGTAGTTCAGGAGGCTTAACAATGGATTCATAGTGGGAGTTGAGGTTCTTGGAAGGAGATGAGGCTGGAAAAGAGCTCTGGATGGTTTTAACTCTAGCTGATCACAGGAAGCTTTTGTGTGCTTTTGTTGTTGTTTGTTTTTCTTTTTTTTTCATATTTTTTTCTTTATTTTTTAACACACATCCTTCTGGTAACCCTGAAAGAGCAGGAAAAGAAGAAAAGGAAGCTTTTGTTTAATGAATGACTTCGCTATAGGTTAATTAGCTCCTGAATTGAATCCTGTGAATTGCTAACAGTGCACTGGTTTGGTTCTTAGCCGGATTTCAGTAGGCTGGCCCGGTGTTAAAAGTTTGAAAGTTGCCAGGCCTGTTGGTAAATGCCTTTAATCCTAGCACTTGGGAGGCAGAGGCAGGAGGATCTCTGTGGGTTCAAGGCCAGCCTGGTCTACAGAGTGAGCTCCAGGCCCAGCTGGGACTAAAGGGAGACCCTGTCTTAAAAATACAAAAAAAAGGGGCTGGAGAGATGGCCTAGCGGTTGAGAGCGCTGACCGCTCTTGCAGAGGACCTGGGTTCGATCCCCAGCACCCACATGGCGGCTGAGAACCGTCTGTAACTCCAATTCCAGGAGAACTCCAGTTCCAGGGGAATCCGAGACCCTCTTCTGACCTCCGCGGCATTGCACGACACGGGTGCACAGACCTACACGCAGACAGTACATTCATACACATAAATAAATAAAATTAAAAAAAATATATGTTTCACTCATCAGCTTGCATTTACTTCTTTATGTGTTATGTTTTGGGATTTTTGTCTTGTTAAGGAATNCTGTCCTATCTACCTGCCTTCCTTTGATACACACTAAGAGTGCATTAGTTTATTCATTCAAAGAGTTTATAGAAGGTTAGAATGTAGTGACAGGTAGCCACTGAACAGCTTCTTATTTTATTTATTTTTTTTTTTGCCTTTTGAGACAGGGTCTCCCTTGTGCCCGAGCTGTCCTGGGACTCAGCCTTTAGACCAGGCTGGCCTTTGAACTCAGCAAAATCCGCCTGTCTCTCTGCCTCCCAAGTGCTAGGATTAAAAGCGTGCGCCACCACCACCGGCTAGATGGCAGGCTTCTAAAGACCATTTCTATCTCCATTATGTGCAGGATTTCTGCCAGTCAGCCCTTGAGGGTTGTGTATGAAAAAACTTCTTTAGAATGCAAGGTGCTAAGTGGCTTTTCTGGTGATTAAGTCTAGTTGTCCTTTTACATGAGCAAACGAAAGCGTTTTGTAACATATGGAAAGTCTTTAAGTTTCAGTGTTGGGCTGAGGAGTAACCCCTTGAGCTCCTTTTCCCAATAAAATTCTCTTTCTGCCACAATCCCCAAGAGGCATAGAATATAGAGAATGTATTTTAATAAGATCTGTAAGGAATAGAAGCTTTGCATTCTGTGGGATCCTGGGTATATTAGTGACATCTGTATCCCTATTTGTAGTTTAATGCCCTGACGGTTCCTGTGCCCAGAGGATAAATATACTGCCTAGTGGGATGCTGAGAAAAGGAAGATGTAAGTTGATGCTCTCATTTTTTTATGAGTGTTGTTGCCTGCATAAGGGCCCATTACAGTTAATACCCGGAGGCCAGAAAGAGTTCGGATCCCCTTGTGCTCCATTATGGAACAATGTTAGTTGTCATGTGGGTGCTGGGAGTCATCTCCCAGCTGCGAAGAGACACCAGTGCTCTTAACTACCGAATCAGTTCTCCAGACAGCCCCAGTATGTCACCATTTCTGGTGTGAGTGATGGTGTCATTCGGGCACAGAATCTGGCTGTTAAGAGTAAAAGTTTGGTAAAAATTAGCCATGCAGTATTCAGTTCAAACCTATCTGGTCAAAAAGACCCCAGAAATCCAGGTGAAAAGTCTGGCTTGCAGGGCTGTGGTTAGTCTTGACTATTCCATGCAGGCTCCTGTAGTGGGCAGTCCTGAGCTGTCTTCCTGCCCAGCTGCTGTGTGAGCACGTTGGAAAAGCTGTGGTTTGCTTCCTATAGCAAGTGCCCCCAACCATGTGCCTCCCCATATGGCTGTGGACAACGAGCAGGCCCCAGTCCTTCCAGCCTCGGAGATCAGAATACAGCTTGGCTTTATAGAACAAGCCTCTCCCTTCTTTTAAAGGTGAAGAATTGTGCTGAGTTCGTGTCTGAATCAAAGCTCCGGATCCAGGAATATGAGAAGCAGGTGAGGACCAGCCCTCCACCCCCCATCTCTCTGCCACCCTTGTCTCCCCCATCTCCTGAGGCTGTTTCCTTACTTGGATTCTTGTTTCACATCTCCATGACCCTCACTGTTGCCCATGACTAACATGTTTCTACTCTTTCTAGCTTGAGAAAGTGAAGAATATGATTCCTTTTGATCAGATGACCATTGAGGAGTACAATGAAGCCTTCCCAGAAACCAAATTAGACAGAATAAATATCCGTATTGGCCTCACCAGCCAATTGAGAACCTGTAAAATGAGTCCAGGAGGAAGCACCAGCCTGTATGTTACGAAACTCTGGACATGAAAAATAAAAGTAACTACATAGTCCTGGGTGTGTCATCTCCTCTCTTTGAAGTAGTTAAACTTCTGAGCAGGCTGTACCAGAATTGGGCCTTTTGAGAAGTACAGTGTGAAGCAGTCATCTAAGGGGCAGAGTGTGCAGGAAACCAGTCGCCGAGACCTCTGCTGCTGAGACTTGGCTGGGCAGTGCTGAGGGGGAAGCTCCTCCAAGGCTCCTGACCTTCCGCTTAGTGTGTGGACCAGATCCTAGAAAGCGCCCGTTTCGGTCCCTTTAGAAGTCAGAGCTTGGGCTGGAGATACGGCTAGCGGTTAAGGGCACCGACTTCCTTGCAGAGAGACTGGGTTCGATCCCGCAACCCACATGTGCTGAGAACCATCTGTAACTGACAATTCCAGAACTCCAGTTCCAGAGGGAATTCCGACACCCTCTTCTGACCTCTGCAGCATTGCACTGCGGCATTGCACGACACCAGTGCATGTGACCTGCATGTGGACATGTACATTCATTACACATAAAAAATAAAAATTTTTGAAAAATTTCATTAGAAAGTCAGAGCTGAGGTCCAAATGCAGGTGTATCAACTTTTGAGCATGACAAGTGGCTAAAAGGGAATTTTGTTTTTAAAACTCCTGCTAGTTTGGTTTGTTGTTACTCACCTGTGATCTCAGCATTCAGGAATAAATAAACCTGTGTCCTGTGGTGTACGCAATGTACTGAAAAGCCAGATTCAAGAGCATTCCTTTAGTCCCAGTCCTCAAGAGGCTGAGGCAGAGGAGTGGGGGGGGGTGATGACCTGAACCATTCCAGGAGCCCAGTCAGAAGATTCCTCCTGAGCTGTTGTGCTTTACAAAACCTAGAGGTGCAGCGCAGTGCAAAGAGGGCCTGGGCACAATAGCTTGTGCCAGTAGTTCAAAGAACTTAGGAGGCTGAGACAGGAGCTCAAGTTAAGATGGTGGGAGACTAGAGAGCTGGCTCAGGTGGGTGATGGAGCTGGTCAAGAAACCTGGGTGACCTGAATTGAATCCCTGGAATCCAGGCAAAGTGGGAGGAGAGATTTGATCCACAAAGTTGTCCTCGCTGTCATCTTTTCCTGTGGTGCATACATTAATAAAGAGCTAAGGTGCTCATCAAAGATGGCTCTGAGAGTCCCATATGGTAGTAGAGAACTGACTCTGCAAGTTGTCCTCTACCTGTGCACCATGGTACCCACACAAAAATAAATAGAAAATTAAAGTTGAAGTGGTAGGTGGAGTTGCTCTTGAGGTCAGGATCTAGTGTTCCTATGACATAACTCCTGATTTAACTGTCTTGGCATTTTAGTTTCTTCATTCACAGCTTATCAGGATTGTAACGGGAATTGGGATAATCTGGGAAGTTTCTAGCTAGCTAAGCACCACTGTCCGACCTGTTGTAGCTTAAATCCTGCAAGGAGAGAATGAGTATGTGCATAGATCAGAAAATTGAAGGACATGTCTGCAGTTGGAGCTGGGGCTGACGACAGTGCTGGAAAATGCCTTTGTTTTAAAGAATGAGCAGTATGGGTGTGGTGCACATGACTTTAATCCCAGCACTAGGGGCAGGGGCAGGGGCAGGTGGATCTCTGAGATGGAGGCCAGCCTGCATCTAACATAGCAAGTTCCAGGACTGGCTGGGGCTACAGAAGACCCTGTCTGGAGAAGGACAAAAAATGGTTATTGAAGGCATAGTTGCTAGTAAACATCAGTGAACAGACCGTGTCTCCCCTCCTACCTTCCATTCACAATATTTGGAGGATATTCTGAGGAGACCCTGAATCTTATGAAGTTCCCATACGTTCTTCCCCAGAAAGTTTAAAAACTGCAGTTGCTTGCACTTTATAAAAGAACAACAAAACAAGACAAGCAGGAGCTGACCCCTCCTTTCTCTAGCCCTCCAGACCTCTTCCTGTTCTCCCTGCCAAAGTGATGGCCCAGTTATATGGATACTACTTGTAAATTGGATTCCATAACAGCTGGTTTACATAGCAGGTTTAGGCTAGCCAAGGCTACATTAGTGAGACCTCCTACCCCTGTATCAATAAATTAAATAAATCATAAATTCTAAGCACCCAGATTTGGTGGCTCACAGCAGACACAGCCTCCTAAACCCACTAATGAAACTACCCTTAGCCTCGGTAATACTGATCTAACACCAAAGAATACTTTTGTCCACACCCTCCCTCCTTCCTCTCTGTCCCCCCTCCATCTTTCTTGTAAGGATTGCTATGAGGGCTCAGTGTAGGGAGGGTTCTGGAAACAGTGCTAGGTAAACTCAAGAGGTATGCAGTTGACAAAACTACTTTTCAGTGAGAGACACATGTTCACTTTGGAGTTTGCAAAACCCTGTCCTGAGGTGTGTCTGGATGTTGAACCAACTTAGAGAGGCAAGAAGAAATGCACCTACTTGTTCACATGTTGTCTTACCTTTTTTCATAGGCTTCATCAGGCAAAAAACACAAATAATCACAATCAAGACATTCACAAAACCATTCTGTAGCTGTATTTAAAAGGACAAAATGTACTGGCCTTTTACAAAGTTTTTCTTTAAAGCCCTCAAGCTGGACCTGGTGGTATTTGCCTAAATGCCAACTTCCAGGTAGCAAAGATCAGTGGATCCCAAGTTCCAGTCTAGTAAGACATTCCACAAAGACCAAATCTAAAAGAAACAAAACAAAAAAGCAACTACACACAAGTTACAAGTCAACCCGAAATGAGACTTGAACTCACAAGCCTTAGATTATGAAGCCAGTGCATTACCCATTAAGCCACTAGGGCCCAGTAGTGATAGGATAGGATCATATGCCTCTTAGGGGATGAAGCCGTAAGCTGCGTGATGACGTCAAGCAGGCACATAGTCAGATGTAAAACTGAACCACTGTAGTGCACACATCCTTCAGGTGTCAGCAGAGCTTTTTTCTTCCTAAAACAAGGGAATTTGGAATTAAAATATTTCGACCACGAAGGGACTCGAACCCTCAATCTTCTGATCCGAAGTCAGACGCCTTATCCATTAGGCCACGCGGTCCCTCTTGCCAGGTTTTCCCACCCGCACCTATTACTCAGCGAATAATTGTCCTGTTAGGGGGTAACGTGTCCTGTGGGTTCCACGGTGTTTGTCACTCGCCTTAGGACCACGCATCCACTGCGGCTCCAGCTCCTGCGCGGCCTCCACCTCCCCCAGCCGCACTTGGTCTTCCCTGTGGCCCGCCGGGCGCCGCGGCTGCGTGGCCTCCCGGGTAAGTCAACTTTGGATGTGAAAGTGGGCGATTCAAACCCCTTTGCATTCGGTCGTGTTTGGGGCGCGGCCACTTCGGTTGTCCTCTCCCCTCTGCGGGGGTCGTCCAGTCCGCCCAGGCGCCCAACGCTCCGGCTTTTCTGGTTGGGGACGCGATGCCCATCGACATTCAGCAGGGCCGGGGCTCCGGAGCTGTTTGAGCGCGAGGACGTGGTGCGTTACCACAGACCACGTGAATAGGCTACTTATCGTGCCCCAGTGGCCTAATGGATAAGGCACTGGCCTCCAAGCCAGGGATTGTGGGTTCGAGTCCCACCTGGGGTGACGCGGGGTAAGCCTGCAAGTATCTTTTGCCACGGGGTCATGAGCACTGCCTGCTTCCCGGAGCTGTACAGATGCATTGACGCTGGATTTTGGTCCCTGTTCATTTGTACACGAGAATTTAAAAAATAATTCCTATTCCTTATTTACCCCAGGTGGGACTCGAACCCACAATCCCTGGCTTAGGAGGCCAGTGCCTTATCCATTAGGCCACTGGGGCTTACGGCACGCAAGCGTCGTCTTTTCTGTCCTAATGGGCGCTACTACTGAACGAACGACTGTATATCCATGGCCGGAGCTCCGGGGGAGAAAGAAAGCAGGACGTTGAAATGAGCTCCAGCTCCTTACCCGACCGGGACCTGGACCCGGATGTTAGGCGGTTTCCAGGGCGTTAGCTTTCTACCCATCCCCCCACCCGAGCTACTCTAAAAAACAGATAGGAAATCCCAGAATGAAACCAAGTATCAGCTACAAAAACAAAAACAAACAAAAATTGGAAAATCTTCCCCGCCCTGAGAGAACTTCCGCAGCCTTCCAGTCACAATAGAAAATATATACTCTGCATACCCGTACAAATATGTGATACATAGAGAGGGCTGGCATCAGTGATTTTTATTTCATTTAAATGAGAGCGGGAGGCCGGCGGGGGAGAGGGGTGCGGGGGGGAGAGGTAGTTGCTGAAGATTGTATTATTTATCTACTTGAAGCAAGGCGCAGAGCAATGCAGTCTGGGAACTGTAGTTCAGGAGGCTTAACAATGGATTCATAGTGGGAGTTGAGGTTCTTGGAAGGAGATGAGGCTGGAAAAGAGCTCTGGATGGTTTTAACTCTAGCTGATCACAGGAAGCTTTTGTGTGCTTTTGTTGTTTGTTTTCTTTTTTTTTTCATATTTTTTTTTTTTTATTTGTTAAAAAACATCCCTGAGCACTGAAAGAGCAGGAAAAAGAAAAGGAAGCTTTTGTTTAATGAATGACTTCGCTATAGGTTAATTAGCTCCTGAATTGAATCCTGTGAATTGCTAACAGTGCACTGGTTTGGTTCTTAGCCGGATTTCAGTAGGCTGGCCCGGTGTTAAAAGTTTGAAAGTTGCCAGGCCTGTTGGTAAATGCCTTTAATCCCAGCACTTGGAGGCAGAGGCAGGAGGATCTCTGGGGTTCAAGGCCAGCCTGGTCTACAGAGTGAGCTCCAGGCCCAGACGGACTAAAGAGACCCTGTCTTTAAAATACAAAAAAAAAAAAAAGGGCTGGAGAGATGGCCTAGCGTTTGAGAGGCGCTGGCCGCTCTTGCAGAGACCTGGGTTCGATCCCAGCACCCACATTGGGCTGCTGAGAACCGTCTGTAACTCCAATTCCAGGAGAACTCCAGTTCCAGGGAATCCGAGACCCTCTTCTGACCTCCTGCGCATTGCACGACACGGGTGCACCAACCTACACACAAACAGTACATTCAGACACATAAATAAAAAAAAAAAAAAAAAAAAAAAAAAATTAAAAAAAAGAATACAAACAAAAAAAAAAGTTTGAAAGCATTTGCAATGCCATGGGGACCTGGAGACGTGGTCATTGTAGGAGGCGGTGACCACAAGAACCAGGAACAGATGATCAATGATGGAATTAGTTACAAACCCCAGCTGAAGCCCAGTGCCTGCTCATCTCAGTATGAGATTACTGATGGTCAACTTCCTTGCTAAACTGGAAATCAAATTCAGTTTCTCTGGAAAATTTGACTGGCAAAAAGTTTATCTGATGTGTGTGTGTGTGTGTGTGTGTGTGTGTGTGCTGATACATGTGTGTGTTCTTTTTTTAAAACCTACAGAATAAACAGGGACTTTTGTTCTTCTTTGAGACAGAGCCTAACCCTCTATAGCCCAGTCTGACCTTGAACTGTGGTCATTCTTCTAAGAGACATGTACAACCCTCTGTTTAGACTAAACACAAATTTAACTGTTAGGGGTTTAAAATCCATTAGGGTCAGATGTAGTTTAATCCCAGCTCAGGAAACAGAGGCAGGTGGATCTGAGTTTGAGACCAGCCTGGTCTATATAGTGAGTTCCAGGCCAGCCTGGTCTACATAATTCTAGGCAATATGAGCTATATAGTGAGACCCTACTTCAAAAACAAACAAAAAATCACACACACACACACACACACACACACACACACAAAACCATTACTAATGTCCACATACATCATCAGATGTGAGTGTTTCAGCCCAAAGCACTTAGTCTCCCTGGTGCCTGCTTTGAGATTTCACAGGATGAAGGGAATATGTGGACAGTCCCCTTTGTTCCTCTCTCCAAGATGTAGAATCTGCAGAAATTTGGCTCCTTCTCTCTGTAATAGCAACAAAAAGGAACTGGAGAGATGGCATGGGTAGTAAAGGCACATGGTGCCAAGCCTGGTCTATCCTCAGGGCCACATAGTTGAAGGAGAGAACTGACTCCTGCAAGTTGTCCTCTGACCATCAGATACATAACATGGTGCACACACACCCATCCTTCAATAATAATAAATTATGGCTAGCCAGATAGCTTAGCAGGTAAAGGCACTTGCTCCCAAGTCTGACAATTTGAGTTCCATCCCCATGGTGGAAGAGAACCAACTCTGCAGACTTCTGACATCCACATGTGCACACAGTACTCATGCCCTGAGCCCACAATAAACAAAACTTCTAATTATTTTTACTTTATGTGTATGAGTGTATTGGCTTCATGCATGTAAGTACCCCCCGCACCATGCAATGCCTGAAGAGGTCAGAAGGTATCAGATCTCTTGGAACTGGAGTTATAGATGGCTGTTAGCTGCCATGTGGGTGCTAGGAATCGAACCTCAGTCGTAAGAGCAGCCAGTGCTCTTGACTGCTGAGCCATCTCTCTAGCCCCATAAATGAATTAAACTTTTGAGGTGGGTATTGGTGTTATACACCTTTAATCCCAGTACTCAGGAGGCAGAAGCAGGTAGATCTCTAAGTTCCAGGCCAGCCTAGTCTACATATTGAGTTCCAGGCCAGCCAGGACTACATAGTGAGATTGTCTCAAACAAACCAACCAACATAAACTTGTGCTTTGGGATGTAGCTTATTGGTAGAGCATGCCCAAGAGAAAAATGTATCTTGATTCTGAGCCTGCCCATGGAGCTACTTTCTACTACCTCTCCAGTGCACCTCCCAAAAGTCCACTGCAACCGTTTCTTTTCTGTGTTCAGTTTCAGTATTTTTTCTAGGACAGCATAAATGCCTGTTCACCTAGCTGTGTACTGGAGGCCAGACCTACAGCTCTCTGCTTCCCTCTGTGCTGTAACAGTGACTGTGAGAAAGACAGGTGCTTCATCTTGAAGCTCTGAATGAGGAAAGAGGCTACTGAACTTAGAAGTTTATTACAGCCAGTAACACATGAGGTGGAGAGCTGAGGCAAGGACAGGGGACTAGCTGTCCTGGAAGGCCTGCAGCCCTCCCTCCAGGGAATGGTCTTGTCAGGCTGCAATGCAGACAAGAGCCCAGGAAAAGCAGTCTCCTCATGGTGTGACTGTCTCTGGGTGTTTGCTGGCATCGAGGGTGACTTCAGTCCATCTCCACCCTCCTGCTTGTTTTTATGGCAGAGTTTATTCTCTTCTGTCGCAGCCTTTCCCGATTCATGTTTTCTATCCTGAAAACACAAAGATCCCAATGAGGCCCAGATGTGCAATCAGTGCCTTTCAAAGCATTGAGAGGATGGGGAGGCAGAACAGCCCAGTCAGCAAAGCCAGCTGTGCACCTGGGCCTGGGTCAGTGCCTCACCCCTCCTGGCAGCCCCCCCGCCCCCCAGCTACCCTGCCTCCCCTCCTGGACACCACAAACCAGCTTACTGCAGCTTAAGTGTTCTGTACCTGATTCTCTGGAGCTGAGCATCTTCTTTGGATGGCTCCTTGGGGACCTGGCTGGCTTCGGCAATCATGTCCCGAATTTTCTGTAGGCATTCTGCCAGATTACGCAACTGATAGCGGCTGCTTTCAGAGGTGAGTATCAACTCTCCAAACTTGTTGATCTTATTTTTATGCTGCAGGGAAGGAAAAAGCAGGGTACCATAGAGACAAGTCCCTGGTGCCCACCCCAGGAGCAGCAGGGAAAGAAAGGGAGAGTGGCTACCCTGAGAGCAATCTTCTGTCGCACAGGCTCTGCAATCCAGTCTGCTGTTGCCAAATGGAACCTGACCTCAGCCTTGGAATTCACTGTGGATGAAGAGAGGAGTGTGGGTCTCTGAGACTCTTGGGAAGGTGCATACCCTGGGATTCCACAACAGTCCTGAAGCCAAGGGCAGTCACCCCCCCAACCAGGTGCATTTTAGCCCGTGTCAACGTGGCTATGGAAGCAGGCTGCAAGGCCAGTGACTGGAGGTCTCTGGGACAGAAATAGACTTCTGGGATCCAAAGGCCCAGAGCTTCTCTTGCAGTTTTACTGAGCCCAGAAAAGTACAGTGGGGCTGGGGTCGTGAGAGCCAAGGAAACATATTCTTTGTGGATCCAAACTGGCTGCATCTCCCACAGTGAGTTCTCTTTGTTTAGCCTTATAAGCCAATCTTAGTCTTAGCAATCCACAGCTGAGAGCCAGACAATCAGACCACATTCCGAAGAATAAAGAGGATTATTATAAGCCTCTGCTGAAAATCCCTTCATTCCACACAAATGTGAAAAGCATTCCCTCTACAACCACCTCCCTAGCTAAGTCTTAAAGCAAAAGAAAATACCCCGTGCCTGTACCTTTATTAACATTCTGTCCCCCTGGACCACTACTCCGACAATAAGAGATGGTCAAGCGATCTGCAGAACAAAGAATGCACACACAAGGATTTTCCCTTAGCCAAATGTGCAAACTGCTAATTTGGTCAAATAACTGTCCTTATTACATACCTCTCTTGCAATCTCTCTCTCTCTCTCTCTCTCTCTCACACACACACACACACACACACACACACACACACACGCCATGCCTATCAGTAAAGCTAGAGAGTATGCACAGATGTCAAAACTGCAATCAGGGTAAGTGACTTCCCCTAGGTCACACAGAGAGCAGACCGGGGTCTAGCACACTCTACCAAATCCTCTGCTCTGGCTTTTTGCTATTTGCTTTAAAGCAAAGATTCTTTCAAAAGTTCAAGCTAAGGTGACAGACCTAGTTTCATGTACTTCAAAGCATGGTAGATAGGTAGTCCTGACAGACAACAAGCTCAAGAAGGCAAGACTAGGTGGGCATGATGCACAAGCCTTGTAATGCCAGCATTCAGCAGGCTGAGGGAGGAGGGTGTGGCTGTCCTTCTTTTACAGTCTACAGGAGTCACACACATGGCCCTCCTGCCTCAGCCTCTCTGGGATAAGTGTCTTTTCTTCTTATTCCTTGAAACAGTCACTGTATCTATTTTTTTGTGTCTTTTTTTTTTTTTTTTGAGACAGGGTCTCCCTGTAGCCCCAGCTGTCCTGGAACTCCCTAGGTAGACCAGGCTGGCCTTGAACTCACAGAGATCCGACTGCCTCTGCCTCCAGTGCTGGGATAAAGGCGTGTGTCACCAGGCCCAGCTGTATCTAGGTTTTTTGTTTTTTGTTTTTTCTGTATGCGTATGAATGTACTGTCTGCATGCAAGTTTGTGCACCCGTGTCATGCAATGCCGTGGAGGTCAGAAGAGGGCGTCGGATTCCCCTGGAACTGGAGTTCTCCTGGAATTGGAGTTTCAGACGGTTCTCAGCCACCATGTGGGTGCTGGGGATCAAACCCGGGTCCTCTGTAAGAGCGTTCGGTGCTCTTAACCGCTAGCCGCTAGGCCATCTCTCCAGCCCCTGTATCTAGGTTTTTTTTTTTTTTTTTTTTTACAGGGGAGAGAGCACGAACGCAGTCTAGGTTTTTAATACTCCCTTTCAGATAGATAGACAAATGACAGACAGATAAATAGATTAAGATAGATACAGATGACAGATAAACAGATAGATTAAGATAGATAGATAGATAGATAGATAGATAGATAGATAGATGTCAGACAGATAAATACAAAAAATACAGAAATGCAGAGCTACAGATTCAGACGCCTGTGTGAACACACATTGGTCCTGTGCCCTCCTGCACCTTCTTTTTCCCACAGCAGTCAACTCCTGTATCACAAAAACTGTTCTGTGCCCCAGGCACATCAAGAGTTCTTCATTCATGTGGTGAGCTGCACTGTACTCCACTGTGAGTGGTTATTCTAAACAAAGCTTCAAAGATGATGCTACTTTGTCATCCATCATGTCTTTTTTTTTGGCCTTTTTGAGGCAGGGTCTCCCTGTAGTCCCAGCTGTCCTGGAGCTCACTGTGTAGATCAGGCTGGCCTTGAACTCACAGAGATCCACCGGCCTCTGCCTCCTGAGTGCTGGGATTAAAGGCAAGTGCCACCACACCCAGCCCATCATGTCTTTACTGCCTTTAACTGGTCTGGAGACTCTCGATTTGGAAGGAAAATGTGAGTGATGGGATAAATGGATTTTTAATTTTTCATTCATTCATTCATTCATTCGTGGTGTTAAGATTTAACTTGGGGTCTATCTCATGCTAGGCAAGCATTCTACCACTGAGCTATGCCCCAGCCTAAAACAATTAATTTTTAGTAAGAGTACTCACCTACAGGGATAGCAGTGCTGGCTTGCTTTCCATGATCCTGTAATGTAAGATACAGTGTCAAAAAGGCCACCTCCTGGGTGACTCCTGACTGGTACAAGAGAATAATAACAAAAATAATGTACTGCCACAGTCAAAAGTTAGATGTTATTGGGCATCATCGAGATGGCTCAGCAGGTGAAGACACTGCCAAGCCTGGCAACCTGAGGTCCAACTCCAGGACCCACATGGTAGGAAAGAACCAACTCCTCAAATTGTCCTCTGATCTCCACACACTATGGTAACCACATTCCCCTCCTATCACACAAAGAAATGTAATAAAAAATTTTAATTATGTATTATATTCAAGCCACTCTAGGAAAGCACCCGTGAACCCTGGACATACTACCTCAGAAGCATTTCCTCTAGGAAAATGGAACTCCTGACTCCAGCTGGCCCTGCCCTGGCATAAGCTGCTTTGGGGAACCTCGAGAGGCCTGGCTCATGGGGAATGGGAAGGGAAAGGGGAAGGGACGGGTGATGAGAGACATAGAACACAATTATCAGGGAGACTCCAAACCAATCTGCACTGCCCAACAAGCCTGGTGGGCCATACTCCTCCTCCTGGTGCCGCAGCAAGCTAGCACATGAGCAAGCTGGCACGTGAGACTTTCTGCCTTGAACAGAGCCTGGTGCATCTGCCTGGACGGGTCATATCAAACTGAGCAAATCACCTCAGCCTTCTTACCCTGGCTCTTCATTTAGTAGCAATATTAGCTAGCCTTAAGTCCTTGGAACCAAAAAGCCCAGCAAATACCACCCCCTCTGAGGCTCTTCTGGCCTCCACGCCCAAAGCACCCTCATCCCTAGCGCTTTCCTGCCTCATCTCATTGATCTTAGACTTGATGGGGACAAAATCTGCATCTGGTCACCAGGCTGCAGCTCTGAAGACCACACCCTCTTACCTAAGTTATCCTCCCAAGTTTTCCCCTTGCCTCTCATTACTCATCACACTCCTTTGCTAGCTCCTTGTGGACTTTATTTTTTTATATAAACTTTTTTTAAATTTTTATTTACTTTCTATGTGTATGAATGTACTGTCTGCATGTAGGTCTGCGAACCTGTGTCGTGCAATGCCACGGAGGTCAGAAGAGGGTCACGGATTCCCCTGGAACTGGAGTTCTCCTGGAATTGGAGTTACAGACAGTTCTTAGCCACCATGTGGGTGCTGGGGATTGAACTGGGGTCCTCTGCAAAAGCAGTCGGTGCTCTTAACCGCTAGGCTATCTATCCAGCCCCTCCTTGTGGACTTTAAACAAACGTGCCACTGTGATCCTTCTCTCTCCTCTTTCCCTTACTTCAACCTTCTATGCTGATGAAAATACCATTTATATTGATGACTCCCAACGTTTGGGTTCAAATAAGCTTTGCTCAGCTACAGTTCTGTACACCCAGATGCCACTTGATATGACCTCTCAGACACCTCACACATACCTCAAACCTCAGACCTCCTCACAGGTCTCCTCATTATCAATCTGAAATGTCTCAAATGTAGTTGGACATGGTGGTGCACACTTGTAACTAGCAGCATGTGGGGCAGAGGCAGGAGGACAGAGAGTTCAAAGCCAGTCTAGGCTACACAGTGAGCTCCATGGTAGCTTGGCTACAGTCTGAGATGCTGTCTCAAAACAAGGGGCTGGAGAGATGGCTCAGCAGATAAAAGCACTTGATGCTCTTAACTGCTGAGCCATCAAACCAAACCAAGGTTTGGTTCCCAACACTCACATGGTGCCTAAAAACCATCTGTAACTCCAGTTCCAGAGGATCTGATGCCCTCTTCTAGCCTCTGTGGGCACTGCATGCATGGAGCGCACTTACATGCAAGCAACACACACACATAAATAAATAAAATATTTTAAAATATTCATCTAGGCCTGAGTGATCAATGACTTAGTAGCTATGATTATTATTTTTTTAATATCTGAAGTGGTCCCAGGTATTCACCACAGCACACCTGCCGGCCCATTCTAAAAACCTGGTGCATTTCCCTTTGATCGCTGTCTGCTTTGACTAGAACATCATCTCCCATTATGCCCTGTCTGTCTGGCCAGTCATGGCTGTGATATCTGCTGTGCTAGAGGCACTACCTGATATGTTGAGTACACAAAAAAACTTGTGATAGCTTCTTGCTACACCTCAATTTGCAGCAATTCTCCTGCTTCAGCTTCCTAAGAGCAAGGACTAGAGGCATGTGTCACCCCATGCAGCTACAAAGAACTTTTTGTTGGATGAACACATGAATGTCCCTGCCACTTTCTCTTAGACATTAGTCTGCAAGACTTGTGCTCCTTCAACTCTGTATAGCTCTGTCATAGCAATCCTTGTGAATCCAGGCTGTATCATTCATTCCTCCCCATCAAACCCTTCAATGAACCTCAACTGCATTCAGAGAAAGTTAGGGTCCTAAAGAGCCCTTTCCCCTTCTACCGCTCACTTCTCTAGTTCACTTCTCTTGACTCTTCTACTCAGCCACACTTGTCCAGCAGGCACACTTGTCAGCAGTGCCTTAAGTGGTTGTATTTGCTGTTCCGTCTATCTGGGATATTCACCTTCCCAGTATTCTCATGTCTTGCTTTTTCTAGATCACTGCTTGTTTGTGACAGGGTCTCCTGTAGGACAGCCTGGCCTTGAACTTGATAGGCAGAGGAGGCTGGTCTTGAACTTCTGATCCACCCACCTCTGCCTCCCCACTTGAGATGACAGATGCACGCCTGGACCCCACTTCTTCCTTCTAAGTCAGGCATGGTGATGGATACCCATAATCACAGCACTTGGGAGGCAGGGGCAGGGGGACTGCAAGTTAGAGGCCAGCCTGGTCTACACAGTGAGTTCAAAGCCAGCCATGGCTTTTTGAGGGATTTTCTTTTTTTGAGACAGGGTCTCCCTATAGCCCCGGCTGGCCCTGGAGCTCACTCTGCTCACTCTGTAAACCAAGCTGGCCTTGAACTCACAGAGATCCGCCTGCACCTGGCTTAAAGATGGTTCTTAGCTGCCATGTGGGTGCTGGGAATTGAACCCGGGTCCTCTGCAAGAGCAGTCAGTGCTCTTAACTGCTGAGCCATCTCTCTAGCCCCTGAGGGATTTTCTTAAAAAACAAAAATTGAGCATGGTAGCACAGACTTTTAATCCCAGCACTTGGGAGGCAGAGGAGGCAGATTTCTGTGAGTTCAAGGACAGCCCGGTCTACATAGTGAGTTCTAGGTCAGCTGGAGCTACAGGGAGACCCTGTCTCAAAAAGACAAGAAAAAAAAAAGTTGGGTATAGTGGTGCATGCCTCTAATCTCAGCATTTGGGAGGTGGTGGTAGAAGGGTCAGGGGCTCAAGGGCACCCTCAAGCCATATAGCAAGTTCGAGGCCAGCCCTTACAGGAGACCCTATGTCCAAACAAACAACATACAACAAACCTCCAATTTTATCTCTAGCTTCACTTCTTCTTCCTGGGTTTTATTTTTTCTAAAGTACCATATTCTGTGTTTCTTGGGTTTATCTATTTTTGCCGGTCTCCCTCCAGTACACTATAAGCTTCACAGCCTTAGGAGTTTTGTTTTATTTACTACCCCAGCTTAGCACAGTGCTCACAGCGTACTGTTAACCAAAGTCTGTGGAATGCATGTGTGTGTAGGTGCGGCTCAATAGAACTGGCTAAGTTCCATCTTTCCAGTTCTGACCGGATGCAGTGCCTACATGCAGCGGGCTAGCTAAATAAATAAATGCACCCTGAAGGAACAAATAAGAAGCCTTGTTCCTGGGGCTTTCTGAGGTTGCTATAAGCAATGGAACCAGTGACGTTCCAAAAGGTAGCAAACAGCTCGCCGGCCTCTACCTTTGTTACCCATTCTGAAGGGCCATGTAGACATTTTCTCTCAGGCAAGAATTTGGGTCCCGGGGATTGGGAGACCAACCCGGAAACGCTGAGGATTTCGGAAGAAGCCTATGTGCCGGCACAGCTGAGCCACGCTGGCGGCCACGACACGCCTGTCGTCCCTGCCCTCGGTTGCTAGGACGACCAGCTCCTCCCGCGGCGACTGACAAGTTCCACGCGCGGCAACTCCCTGACGGAGACAGTGGGCCAATGCAGCCCCGCTTCCTCGAGTCACCCAGCCAGCCGTCCTGCCCTTCACAGCTCACCGGGACCCTCCAGGCAGTGTCCGCGCCCTTGGACTCCGGGTACAGCTTGTCCAGGCTGTAGATGCTCTGGAATTCCGTGCCGTCCACCTGTTTGTGCAAAGCCCGGTGACCGCAGCGCGTGGACTGTAAGAGCAGCTTGGCTCCCGCTCGCCGCAGGCCCCAGGCAGCCGCCATGTTCAGATTTCAGGATGGCTTCCGGTGCGCTTTCTCTCTGCGGTCCGCAAGCTAGCGCTGCCTTGGAACTTGGGTTCCGCTTGGTTTCTAGGGCTAGACTCCTTTCAGCCGGGAGCTAGGCTCATTGCTGGCCCCAGCGGGAGCTGTGGGGAAGAAGTTATGCAGATGGCGGCCTCCCAAGGGAGGTTTCCAGTAAAAACACCCCGATCTACCTACGATCCAGTCTGCCTAAAATCCCAGCACTGCTCTTGAGGGCTGAGGAAGGTTCGAGCACCAACCTGGGCTGCATAGGAAGCCCCTACCTCAAAAATAATAATAAGCCTTGATCCTGTGTCCCCAGAATCGCCACTTCTCTCCCTTTTTTGAGTCCATTTCCTTCGCCTAGACCCTTCAACCCTTCAAACAGCTATGAGATCTTACCTGTTTAGGTGAGATCATACCCCCCCTACCTGGCCCATGATGTATGTATGTATGTATGTATGTATGTATTATTTGGAGAAGCGTATCATGCATCCCAGGTTGGCTTGCACCTCTGTACCTGAGGATGACTTTGAGTTTCTGATCCTCCTGCCTCTACCCTTTGAAACTAAGACAGCAAGTGCCACCACACCTGGTTATACTGTGCTGGGAATTATACCCTGGGATTCATCCATGTTAGGCAAGCACTCTACCAACTGAACCACATGCCCATATTGAAAAGATTTCAACCAATCTTGTTTTCTTTTGTGTTTGCGTTTTGAGACAGGGTCTTATGTAGCCCAGGTTGGACTTGACTCCCTGGTCTTCCTGCCTTCACTTCCTGGACGCACAGATTACAGGTGTGCACCACTTTGCCAGACCCTAGTCTTATTTTCTAATTTAATTGCCTGTCTTCTAGCTAGAAAGCTCTAGAACACTGGGTCCCTGGTATATTCCAGGCCTGCAGAATTTGCCACATCATGGACACTCCAGAAATAATCAAGTGAATTTCCAGGTAGTGTTCTTTTGAAAATTGAGTTTACTCAAATTGAGCTTTAAGACTTCAGGGTACACACACACACACACACACACACACACACACCAGCCTATAAATCCCCCATCCCCACCCCCCACAGCACATGTGTGAGTTGTGATGGCTTAGCTTATTTTATACCCAGTCAGGAATGGGAGGCAGGTCGCAGAAGGAAATGTGTCTAAACATGGGATTCTTTTCTCCCTCTGGCTTAAAGGAGCATCACAGTAGTTTCCTCTAGTCATGAGATAAGGGAAGCCTGGAGCGATAGGTACAGAATTCAGAGGACTGCAGGCTACTAATCTGAGCCATTCTATATCAGTGTTAAGGCAATAATTCCAGAACTGTGAAGTTCAAGTTCTGAGAGGGTTCCAAGTAAAACCAGCAGTATTTGAAGATAGCTAAACCTTGTTACTTGAGAAGTTGTGTATATATGAAAATAGAGCTCAATAAATGTTAGTAATTATTAGTAAAGCTTGTGATTTGTTCTTAATGAAGAGTTCTGTTTTTTAGGAGAAACTGTCATTACATAGAAAAATATGCCCCTGGGGTAACTTAAAATATTCCCCAAGGATGCTGGCTGATTACTACAGGAGTTGTCATCAAATCAAGACTTTATCCTCTCAGCATTATTGGGGAAATAAACCATCTCCTAGACACTAGCTTTGTAAGCTCAAACTAGGAAAGGCTGGCAGTAGACATATTCTGTTGGGTTCTGTGTAGGAAGGAGTCTCCTGGGTCCCTCCCTATCTGACTTAGTTCCAAAACCTCACGGGGAACAGAGACATCTCCATGGTGACTACAATAATATGTACTCAGGGTAGCAAAACCAGACACTCAGTCAGGTTTAGGGGAAAAGATTGCGAATAATAAAGTCAGAGCATCCAAAGCATCTTTGCTCTGAGCCAGGGCTGCAACATGTGCCAGATCCACAGCCATAGGAAAAGAAAACTGCAGGTTTCCATGGCCCCAAATAAAAACACACCCTGCTCAGGCCATCTGGTGACCTGGATTCTGGGAGAGATGGAGGTAGAGCAGAGCAGAGAATGAGACAAGCCACCCTGAGGTGGAGAGAAGAGCAGTTGGCAAGGTCTTCTCTTACTGCTGCCAGGAACCATTCAGAACCAGGCCTTGGGGAGGAGAAACAGGCCCAAGGGGTCCCACCTGTTCCTTTAGATAGACAAGCAGTGAGCTGGGGATGGTAGATCATTCCTGTAATTCCAACACTTGGAGGCTGAGGTGGGAGGATTGCCATGAGTTCAAGGTAAGCCTGGATTACTCAGTAACTTTCAGGCCAGCCTAGGCTACATAACAAGATCTTGTCTTTAAAAAAAAGAAAACTAGAGGGCAGAGAGATAGCTCAGTGGTTAAAAGCACTGGCTGCTCTTGCAGAGAACCAGGGATTCAATTCCGAGCACTCACAAAGATGGCTAACAACCATCTATAACTCTAGTTCCAGGGGATCTGATGCCTTCTTCTGACTTCCACACGAATTACATGACATGGGTGCACTTATGTATATCCAGGCAATACATTTGTACACATAAAATAAAAATGATAAATATATATATATATATTTTTTTTTTTGGTTTTTGTTTTGAGACAGGGTCTCCCTGTAGCCCCAGATGGCCTGGAACTCACTACGTAGACCAGGCTGGCCTTGAACTCACAGATATCCACCTGCCTCTGCTGGGATTAAAGGCATTCGCCAGCATGCCTGGCATAATATACATATTTTTAAGAAAACTAAAAGCATGTTTGGCAGAATGCATGAGCTCTGGCAGGGTGGGGGAATGGGCGGGAACACAGGTCTAGATTTGTTAAAAAAATAAAAATAAATTTATGTGAAAAAAAAAAGAAAACTAAAAACCAATAACAAGCCTGTCACAAGCCAATATCCTGTTTCCTCTATTCCTCCAAGGCTTAGATTGGCTGAGACAGTGCCTCAAGAGGTATAGAAGTGCTTCAAGAGGTATAGACAGGGGCTGGAGAGATGGCCTAGCAGTTAAGAGTGCTGACTGCTCTTGCAGAAGACCTGGGTTCGATCCCCAGCACCCACATGGTGGCTGAGAACCGTCTTTTTAACTCCAGTTCCAGGGGAATCCAATATCCTCTTCTGACCTCCACGGCATTGCACGACACAGGTGCACAAACCTGCATACAGACAGTACATACATACATATACAAAATAAATTTAAAAAATTTAAAGAGGTGTAGACAGTGCTTCAAGAGGTGTCATTCACTTGAGACAATTAAAAGGAAGAAAGGATGAAGAATCAGTAAACCAGCCTTGGAGGCTGGGGCACTTGCAGAGAGCAGCCCTTCGTTGTGGCTTGTGAGATGGTCTATGACTGGCATTTGAGAGGGTCCATGGGGTTTCCCTTCTTCTAGGTGACTTAAAACTCAACATTATTTAGGCATAGAGGACATGCAGGGAGGCAGGGTGGAATCAGATCCGAGCTGGAATACTTCTACTTTTCTGTGTGTGGTGCTGGAGATGGCAAGCAGAAATTTTCATGAGCTAGCTAAGTACTCTGCCCCTGAGCAGCATCCCCTGCCCAAGTTGGAATATGTTTATGTGACCTTGAATGACTAACTTAACTTCTAAGCTTCTGAATGCTCATCAGCAAATTAAAGGTTTTACAGTTGTCTCATAAAGTTCCTGGGGATACTAAACACATTTGAATCACTTAACCCAGTGGCAGCACAAGGCAGCAGTCAGCAAGCAACAAAAATCAGCCATGCGGGGCGTGCTGGTACACGCCTTTAATCCTAGCACTCGGGAGGCAGAGGCAGGCTGATCTTTGTGAGTTCAAGGCCAGCCTGGTCTACAGAGTGAGTTTCAGGACAACTGAGGCTCCAGGGAGACCTTGTCTCAAAAAGAAAAAAAAAAAAATCAGCCACTACTCAGAGACCCTGTGCGCAAAGTTTCCTTGAAGGAGCTTTCTGTCTCTGTAGCCCTAAGGTGGGAAATCTGGTCTGACTAGCTCTCTAGAAGCTTTTCCTTCTTCCCTGAGGGGATGGGCAGCACAACACAGGCTCAGGGGCGTAGAGGGATCTGCAAAGCTGCCCCTTTCTCCCTGAAAGCTGAATCTTTCTCCACCAGCTTGCCTGCCTGGTTGGAGAGAGTTGAGACACAGACCTGTCTCAGGCTCTCAGCAAATCCAGAGTGGAGAGCCCTGGGAGTAGGGGAGCTGAGACAGATCCGTGGCTGATTTCCTCACCACAGTGGTCCACTGGCTTCAGACTTGGGTATGGGGAAGGTGTTGGTTCAAGGAAGGAAAGAAATAGAGAAATTACTGGGTATGGTGGTATATACCTGTAATCCCAGCACTTGTGGGGTTGATAGGTGGGGAACCGTTTTTAGCTCCAGTTCCAGGGGAATCTGACACCCTCTTCTGACCTCCTCTCCATTGCATGACACAGGTGCACCAACCTACATACAGACAGTACACTCATGCACATAAAAAAATAAAATAAAATAAAAATCTTGCATTTGGGAGGCTAAGACAGAATTTGGAATTCAACAAAAACTGAGGGAGAGTCAGCAAGATTGCTCAGTGGTCAAGGTTCTTGCTGTCAAGCCTGACAATTTGAGGGTTTTTTGTTGTTTTTATGAGTGTTTTGGCTGCGTATGTAAGTGCACCCTTGTCTTTCAAGCTGAGCCATCTCTCCAGCCCCCAACAATTTGAGTTTAGTCCCTAGGACCCATGTGCCAGGAGAAAACCAATTCTGGCAAGTTGTCCTCTGACCACACATATGCCATGGCATGTGTGCACACATACCTACCCATGCACGCACGTGCACATACACACAAATGTAAAATTTTTTTTGTAACTAAATTTTTAAGTTGAGGGACAGGGCTGGAGAAATGGCTCAGTGGTTAAGAGCATTAGCTATTCTTGTAGAGGACTCGCAGGTTCAGTTCCCAGGACCCACATGGTGGCTAGCAACCATCCATAATGTTGGGAGGAGGCAGGTTCCTGAGAAGGGATGGGAGTTGTAAGGTTTATGTGCAGGGAATACAAGTGTGAAGGACACCAGCAATGGCCCTCTTGTCTTTCTTGCTTTTGTTCTATGGTCCAAATGGGCAGCTTCCCAGGAGCTGGTCTGCTTCCTGATCCTTTGTGGCCTCTTTAAAAAAAAATTTTAAAGCGGGGTGTGGTGGCGCAGGCCTTTAGTCCTAGCACTCGGGAGGTAGAGGCAGGTGGATCTTTGTAAGTTCAAGGCCAGCCTGGTCTACAGAGTAAGTTCCAGGACAGCTGGGGCTACAGGGAGACCCTGTCTGGAAAAGAGCAAAAAAAAAAATTTTTTTTTCTTTTACTTGCCAGGCCTGGTGGCGCATGCCTTTAATCCCAGCACTGGGAGGCAGAGGCAGGTGGATCTCTGAGTTAAAGGCCAGCCTGGTCTACATAGTGAGTTCCAGGATATCTGGAGGCACAGGGAGACCCTGTCTCAAAATGACCAAAAAATTTATTATTTTTATTTTATGTTTATGAGTGCATTGCCTGCATGCATGTATGTAAGTGTACCTGTGTCATGCAATGGCCGAGGAGGTCAGAAGAGGGTGTCGGAACTCCTGGAACTGGAGTTACAGACGGTTAGCCACCATGTGGGTGCTGGGAATAAAATTTGGGTCCTCTGCAAAAGCAGCCAGTGCTCTTAACCACTGAGCCAGCTCTCTAGCCCTGGTATCAGCTCTTTCACTCCATCACTCAACCATGTAGTGGCCCAGAAAAGCCTTTGAAACCAAATCAGGGCCGGTGAGATGGCTCAGTGGGGAAAAGGTCCTGACTGCCAGGCCTGAGCACCACATACACCAGGCATGGTGGCATAATGCTAGCACTCAGGAGGTAGAAGCAGGAGGATCAGAAGTTCAAGGCCACCCTCAGCTACACAGCAAGTTCAAAGACAGCCTGGGAACTGAGACCATGTCTCAAAAAAGAAAAAAAAAAAAATTCGGATGCTAGCGCCAATTACCTAGTAGTATTTCTTGTGCAAGTCTCCTTTTGTCCAAGAAGTTGGGAGTGGTGCATATTGGAAAGAACAACAACAACAACAACAACAGAAAAGACTGCGTCAAAGAACTGACTGAAATGGTGAACTTCTGTTCGAAACTGTCAACTTCTATATCGAGAATTTTGAGGAAGACTGAGAAAAAGATGAAAAACATGTTTGGCAGAATGCATGAGCTCTGGTGGGGTGGGGGAGTAGGGAGGGGGACATGGGTCTAGATTTGATTTGTAACATAATCTTGTACTATATATATATATAATAATTTAAAAAAATATAGATGAAATAAATCACTTCCCACTGAAGAGATGTGCCCTGGCTGACATAGCTGCCCCACCTTCTGGTTCAATTTTTGGGTCACCCCACCTTTCTGTATTTTTAGTTGCTTTTGGGGAATCTCCCCAAGCCAGAATGTAAACTCCAAGGCAATATGGGCTCTTTGTGTCTTGGTCACTAGCAAGACTGGCATTACTAGTTCTTCACAGATATGGAGACTTTTTTCCAAGAGCCTTTTTAGAGCTGTCTAATCATAGGAAGTAAGCAGAAAAAAGCAGGGAACTTGGGGCATAGTGACCTCAAAGGAAGGCAGAGCTCAAGCGTGTGGAAGGGAGTGGTGCTCACACACATCATTCAGTGCATCTGCAGTGATGCACAAGGAGGCAGAGGCCTGTGGTGCAGAGACAGAACCATGGCTCCAGGGACATTTCTGCCTTTAGAATACTGGTGCATTTTTTATTAAAGAAGAGAATAAAGCATTTGTAAATATATCTCTCTCATGTATACTTCAAAGGTGACACTGGTCAGCTGCTACAGAGCTGGGGAGTGAACAGGTCACAGTTTTCCTCCACCCCCAGGTGACGGAGACATACAGAGGGCCTGGAAGTGCTCAGCCCCAGAGGGCAAAAGGTTCCAAGTCGCATGAACAGAAGGACCCAGCTGCCAGCTGGCATCACAGTGTCACCTGGAGCAAGGTGGCCTGTCTGGGTATGTCAGACATGCTTGTTAATAAACCCCTTTACCCATTACAAAGAGATAAGGCATGAAGGTTCCCACTAGACTCCCGGCACAGAGGCCAAGGTCACCGCCTCCCACTGGATTGTATGGCTCCTTTGATTTCTAGGGTCTCAGGAAGGGTGGCAGGAGGAAGCAGAAGCCCTGAAGGACTGCTGAGGGCAGCCGGGGACCTGGGAATCTCTTAGCTGAAACTTGACTTTCTGAAGTCTTAGACTAATTTTGAACCCCTGACTCAAGTGGGGCCTCAAGAGCACCCCACAAGGTAGGAGGTAGGGAGGGCAAGGAAGGAACTTCTTCCTCATCCCCATCTCAACATGGGCTAAGAATCTTGGGCAGTCCCTGGTGAGAGAGGAAAGGGATTGACACAGACCTGGGTCAGTGGCACTTGTGCAGAGCATTGTAGAGGCTGTGGATGTGACCTGTACCAGGGCTGGCCTGAGGAAGTGTGGTGTGGATGAGACATCATGGTCCCTGAGATGGGGGCAGGTACAGAGAAGGGTGACGGGTGGTGCACAGACGTGGCAGGCTCTCCACCATCCCAGCCCCTGAAGGACTGAATGCCCAAAAGGTATTTTCAGGGCTGGAACTTGAGGAGGTTGGCTCTGAAAGAATGGGACTTTGGACTACTTGTGTTTGGCTGTGGAGGGGCTCCCTTTTCCCCTCTTCTGATTGATGGTGAGCTAAGGGTCTTTGCCAGGACTGGAGTGGGGAGGGGGAACACTCGGGTCTGGCTGAAGTTTCCTGATCTGCAAAGCAGGTGCTATCTATGACAGGCTCAGAATTCTGGGAGTGGGACAGCTAGAGCTGAGGGAATGAGTCAGGGCTGGCAAGAAGCAGTGGATGGTCTAGGAGACCCCAGAAACCAGCAGTAGCTGGCTCTAGGATTACCTTTCAAGTGTTTCCAGTGTGGCAAGGGTCCAGGAGATCTTGCATTGCAAATCTCTCAGAAAAACAACTTTGAAAGAAAAGAAAAAAAAAAATCAAGCTAAGCCAGACCAGCTTCTAAAAGCTTGGCCACAATCTGAGGGTGAGGCTCCAGGCGGAGAAGCCACGCTCTGGGGAAGCTATGAAGCCCTCGGGGACAGTGGGAGTGTTTGGCTTTGAGCCCAGCCATCGGCAGAAAATATGCTGTGTCCCCAGGTCAGTGACACCTCGCTGCTCAAGCTCCACCACCTGCTAAGATATATTGCTACTAAGGGCTCTCTTGCTTACTGGAGGCTGCAGTCCAGGCATGAGGGGCTCCCGGTGTGGAGCCCAGGGGGAGACTGAAGGCCTGGAGGGGGGTCACTGGCTACTGTGTGTCTTGACTTTGGTGGCATTGATGTCAGCCTTGGTCTTCTGGATCCTAGCAAAGATCTCTTTGAAGAGTGCCTTGTACTCGGGCTGGCTCTGCTCCAGCCGCTTATCCACAGCCTCCACGTGCTGGCTCAGGCTCTTCTCACCCGCCTTGCCCTCTCCCTGGCCCTCCTCGCCCCCCAGCAGGTCCCTCCAAGAGCTGTCCCGTGAGATGGGCCGCGATGTCTGCACGCCGGCATGCCGCACCCCGGCCCCATGCTGCCGACACTTGCCGAGCAGCTCCTCGTATTTCTCCAGTAGTGCGTGGTACTGCTCATCCACCTCTCTCAGGATGGACATACCGCGCCTGCGCACACTGTTGGCATGCAGGGTGAGGTTGCCCGCGTGGCGACTGGCTGGGTCTTTGGCCACAATGGCATTGAGGGCTGTGTCACTGCAGCTCTTGCGCACTGCGTGGCTGGGGGAGGCTGCTGGGGAAGAGACACCATCCTGGGCATTGGAGTCGTCCCCAGTGCCAGGCTGGGGGTCATCGGCCTCAGGGGCCTGAGTGAGCGGCGCCAACAGGGCCTCCGCCAGGTGCTCCTCCTGGGCCAGCAGGTAGGTCTTGGCCTGCTTCATCTGCTGCAGCTCCAGCAGCTCGGCTTCCAGCTCCTGCACGCGCAGGCGGCAGCCCTCCATCTCGCACAGCTGCCGCTCCAGCTCCGTGTACTCCTGCAGCACCGCCGCGTACTCGTGCTCAGCACGCTCCTTGCGCTGCCGCTCTTGGCTCACCTGGGAACGCAGCACGCCCACCAAGGTCTGTAACCGCTCGTTTTCCTGCTCCAGAGGCCGAGGCCCCAGCTCCATCGAGGAACTGTGCAGGCGAAAGGCGTCCTCGCACCTGCTGGGGGCAGCAGTAGGTAGTCGGATAAGGCCAAGGCCCTGGCTTGGTCACCAGGCTCTCCAGAGCACTGAACTAGCTATTCTACCTATCAAACCCTCTAACCTCTCTCCCTGTTCTGTGCCTGAAAATACTGACCTATAAGGATTCAGCCAGGCCTCCTCAGCCATGGGAGGCGCTACCTGCATGGTGAGAACAAAGGGAGGTCCCTCAGTCTCTTTCTCTGGGTAGTGCTGGCCAGACAGACATCTCTATACTGTCTAGGTTCTAGTAACCCTACTATCCCTTGACAGGGGATGGTAGGGACCTAGGGATGGAGGCTGCTCTGTTCCAACCCTAGGCAGTTTCCACATATATTTCTCTTCCTTCCTTCCTTCCTTCCTTCCTTCCTTCCTTCCTTCCTTCCTTCCTTCCTTCCTTCTTTCTCTCTCTTTCTTCCTTTCTTTCTCTCTCTTTTTCTTCCTTTCTTTCCTTCCTTCTTTTTTCTTTTCTTTCTTCTTTTTTTGAGATGGGGTCTCCTTGTAGCCCCAGCTGTCCTGGAACTCATTATGTAGCCCAGGCTGTCCTTGAACTCACAGAGATCAGCCTGCCTCTGCCTCCCGAGTACTGGGATTAAAGGTGTGTGCCACCACACCTGGCTCTTTTTCTTTTACTTTAAAAAAAAAGAAAAAGAAGGCCGGGCGTGGTGGCACACACCTTTAATCCTAGCACTCGGGAGGCAGAGGCAGGCGGATATTTGTGAGTTCAAGGCCAGCCTGGTCTACAGAGTGAGTTCCAGGACAGCTGGGGCTACAGGGAGACTCTGTCTTGAAAAGACAAAAGAAAAAGAAAAGCATTTTAGGGACTGGAGAGATGACTCAGCAGTTAAGAGCACTGACTGCTCTTTGCAAGAGACCTGGCGTTAATCCCAACCCATGGACGTAACTCTTAAACCTTCTTCTGACCTCTGTGGCTGTTGCATAAACATGGGTGACAATTACAACACAACAGACAATACACTCATACACATAAAATAAAAATTAAAAATCATTTAAAATTATCTATAATTATATATTATATAAAATAATAAATTAATGAATAAAATTATCTGTTTATTTATTGTTTTGGGGGGGTCTTTTTGAGATAGGGTCTTCCTGTAGCTCCAGCTGTCCTGGAACTCACTATGTATACCAGGCTGGCCTTGCAATTACAGAGATCTGCCTGCCTCTGCCTCCTGAGTGCTGAGATTAATGGCAAGTGCCACCGTACCTAGCTGTCCTGGAACTCACTATGTAGACCAGGCTGGCCTTGAACTCACAGAGCTCTGTCTGCCTCTGCTTCCCAAGTGCTGGGATTAAAGGCATGTGCCACCATGTCCTGCTATTATTTTAATTTTTTAATGTGTATGAGTGTATTGCCTTCATATATGTAAGTGTACCATGTCATGTAGTGTCTGAGGGGCTCAGAAGAGGGTATGGGATTCCCCTGGAACTGGAGTTATAGTCAGCTGTTAGCTGCTACATGGGTGCTGGGAACTGAACCTGGGTCTTCTTCAAGAACAGCCAGGGCTCTACCACATGAGCCATCTCTCCCAGCCCGCCATATTCCCCTAGTTGTATTTTTTTTTTTTTTTTTTTTTTTTTTTTTGCGTTTTTGCGAGACAGGATCTCCCTGTAGCCCCAGCTGTCCTGGAACTCACTCTGTAGACCAGGCTGGCTTTGAACTCACAAAGATTCACCTGCCTCTGCCTCCCAAGTGCTAGGATTAAAGGCGTGCGCCACCATGCCCAGCAGCCCTGTATTCTTATATTAAGTATGGGCTTAGATTTAATGGGAACTAAAAGAAATAGTCCTTATCTGGGTACAGTGGTGCAAGCCTTGAATCTCAGCACTCAGGAGGCAGAGACAGAGTGGCTCACTGTGAGTTGAAGGCCAGTCTGGTCTACATAGTGAGTTAAATGAAACAGTACTTAAACCCTCCTGGGTTAGAATCCTGGCTGTGCCACTTACTAAACACCATGACCTTGGGTGAGCCATATAATCTCTAAGCTTTGACTTTTCTCATCTGACTATGGGCAAAATAAAAGATACCTTCTGGAGTGTGGTGACTGTTACATTGGCAGGGTGCCAGCACATGCCTGGTGCTCTGAAACCACCTATAACTATCCTCAGCAGCAGTCTACTCCATAGCTTGGACCAGGGACAGTAGCCTGGTCACTGTAGCCTTTCTCCTACACTGGCCAGCACCCTCAGGACCCAACCTACCGGGTACTGATGCAGAGTTCCTTGAAACAGGGAAAGGTATGGATGGTTCTCCTTCGCTCCCGCTTCTCCCGTCGAACCCGGAGCTGCTCCAGGCCCCGAAGTTGCTCCACCTGAGCCTGAAGCTCCTCAACTTGGGACTGCAGGCGCTCAATGGTCTCTGTCAGCCTGGGGTGGGGACACACATGAGAGAAGTTTTAAGAGGACAGAGACAGTCTCCTCACTGCAGCCCTGGATCCCTCTAGATAGAGGGCCATGGCAGAACAGGCCATCTTGAGCATGCTGTCCAGTGCTCAGGTCAGACAGAGAACTCTGCCAGGTCCAAGGAGTTACCTCCTCCTACACTTCTGAGGCTGAGCCAATCACTCGCCCTCTGAACCACCTCAGATCCTTCTGTATCCATGTGCATGTTTATATGTATATGGGCACATGTGTGTATCAGGGTATACATGCATGTGGAGGCCAGATGATGAATTTGAGTGTACCTCCTAAGTAAGAAGTTGTTCACCTTTTTTTCCTAAACGTGTATGAGTGCTTTGCCTGCATGTATGTAAGTACACTACTCTTATACAATGCCCTCAGAGGCCAGAAGAGGGTGCTGGATCCCCCAGAACTGGAGTTACAGGGGGCTGTTGATCACCACATGGGAACTGAACCCGGATCTTCCACAAGAGCAGCCAGCGAATACTCTTAATGACTGAGCTGTCCTCTCTCCAGTGCCCAACCTAGTTTTTTTTTTTTTAACTTATTTTTTAAATTTTATTTTTGTATGAATGTACTGTCTGCATGTAGGTTTGTGCACCCATGTCATGCAATGCCGCGGAAGTCAGAAGAGGGTCTCGGATTCCCCTGGAACTGGAGTACTCCTGGAACTAGAGTTACAGACGGATCTTAGCTGCCATGTGGGTGCTAGGGATCGAACCCAGGTCCTCTGCAAGAGCAGTCGGTGCTTTTAACCGCTAGGCTCTCTCCAGCCCCTTTTTTGCCTTTTTGAGACAGGGTCTCCCTGTAGCCCCAGCTGGCCTGGAACTCACTCTGTAGACCAGGCTGGCCTTGAACTCAGAGATCTGCCTGCCTCTGCCTCCCGAGTGCTAGGATTAAAGGCACACACCACCATGCCTGGCTTAAATCCGGTTCTTATCTGCCATGTGGGTGCTGGGAATCGAACCCAGGTCCTCTGCAGTCGGCGGAGGAGGACCCCAGTCCTCCTAAGTCGGCGCTCTTAACAGCTGAGCCATCTCTCCGGCCCCCCAACCTAGTTTTTGAGACAGGTTCTCACTAGGACCTAGAGCTCACGGATTCAGCTAGGCTGGCTGGCTGGCCAGTAGTTCCTGGGACCCACCTGTCTCCACATCCTTTGTGCTGGGATTACAAGTGTGTACTACTGTGCCCTGCTTTTTACATAGGTGCTGGGACTTGAATTCAGGTTCTCATGCAAGCACTTTATCAATGGAGCCCTCTCTTCAGTCCCACCTCAGGCTCTTGTACCGCCCTCTATCATTTATCACTGTGTGCTACTACAGGAACATATTTATATGTCTGCTTTTCCTCTCAAAGAACAGAACAAGTCACTGTAGCCCTGGTGTGTAAAACTGAGCTTGGTGTATAAATGGTGACTCAAGAAAAGTTATATGCCAAATGTTGATATGACAAGTTGATAAGGGCCTACTCTTCTGTAGAAGTGCCCAAGTCTCCCCGCCAGTCCATATGCCCATGTGTACCAGACTCAGGCCTCTCCCTCACCCATGGATCTTCTGCTGGGCAGCCTTGCTCTCCAGCACCAGCTTCTGGTTGGTCAGCTCCAGGTCCCTGGCGGTTAGGTCCAGCTGCTCATACACTTTGGCATGCTGCTCATTCACATGCCGCAGTGTGTCCAGCTGCTTGGTCAGGTACTAGGTGAGGAGGCAAGGTTGAAATATGGTTAGATTGGGGTAGGGACCAATCTCCCTATGGGCCCTCCTACCGCTTCTAGGCAGACTGCCGTTGAGAGATTTATCTTCAGCTAAGTATAAAGTACAGACAGGTGGAATAGGCCTGCCTGGGATAGGTGGGCAGGTGGCGAACTAGTGAGGCTGTTGGAGTCGGGCTGGGGACACCTACTGCAAAGTTGCACAAAGGAACACACAGCCCAAGACCAAGGGCCCTTGACAGCTGGGAGAGGCAGTGCAGAGCCTGAGGCTCCTCACCTCGATCTCCTGCACTTGTTCCTCATTGGTGGAGTACATCTGCTGTAGGGACTCCTCCAGCTCCTTGTTCCTCTCCAGCAGAGTCTTCCCCAGCTCTGCGGCCAGGTGCAAGTCTAGGGGGAGAGGGCAGAGGGCCGGAGAACACAGTAGAGTTAGTCAGACGGCCTGTGTGTTAAGGTCTCAGTATACATCCCTAGCTAGGTCTTTGGTGGCTTTAAGGTCACCAAGACATGGGCTGCTCTCCAAAGCGTCCAGCCTGCCTGGAGATGGAAGCCTGGAGCTAAGCCTCTGCTGCCCTTTCCCTCCATGATCCTGGCTCACTCTCTTCTTCTTCAAGTCTCTGGTAGCCCAGGCTAGCCTAGACACTCATTATCCTTTTGCCTCACCTTCCTGAGTGCCGGCATGTGCTACCAAACAGCTTGGTATTTATTTCTGCTTGACAATAAATAAATAAATAAATAAATAAATAAATAAATAAATAAATAAATGTAGAAAGCCAACAAAAAATGGAGGGCTGGAGAGATGACTCAGCAGTTAAGAGCACTTGCTGCTCTTGAAGCAGACAGGACTTCCATTCCCAGCAGGCACTTAAACTGCTTGTAACTCCAGATCCAGGGGATCTGATGCCCTCATCTAGCTTCTGCTGGCACCTGAACTTACCTGGCATACAGACACATTCACAGACACATAAACAAAAATAAACCTCTAAAAAAAAACCCATATACTGGACCAGTGAAATGGCAAGGAGTTAAGGAACTTGTTGCTGAAACCTGACCTGATTGATGCCTGGGACCTGAGAGAGAGGAGAGAGAACCATCCATCTCCCACAAGCTGTCTCTGACCTGCCTATACTGTGTGCTCAAACACACATACACACATGCACACAATATAAAAGTAATACAGAGGGAGGCGGATCTCTGTGAGTTCAAGGCCATCCTGGTCTACAGAGTGAGTTCCAGGATGGCCAGAGCTACAGGGAAACCCTGTCTCAAAAAGACCCTCCCCAAAAAAAAAGTACAGAAAGGGGGTTAGGGTGCAGCTCAGCAGAATGCTTGGCTAGCATGCATAAAGTCGTAGGTTTGGTCCCCAGCACTGCATGAGTTGGGTGTGGTGGTGCATACCTGTAATCCCGGCACTCGGGAACTGGAGGCAGGAGGATCAGGAGCTCAGTCAGGGTCATTCTTGGCTACGTGGTGGGTTCAAAGCCAGCTTGGGCAACTTAAGAGATCCTGCCTCAAAATAAAAGTAAAGGGAGTGGAAGGAGCTGGGGCTTGGGGTCTCACACCTGACATTCCAGTAGTCAGGAGGCTGAGGCAGGAGGATTGCCTCATGTTCAAGGCCAATATGGACTACAGTGTGAGACCCTGTCTTTAAAAAAAAGAAATCACCATCCTGAGGCTAGAGAGATGGCTCAGTGGTTAAAAGCACTGGCTGCTCCTGCAGAGGACCTGGGTTTGATTCCCAGCACCCACACTGCAATAACAACTGCAACTCCAGTTCCAGGGGATCCAAGGCCCTCTTCTGACCTCTGGGGCATTCATTGCATGACATGGATGTACTCACACACGTGCACGCGATACACTCATACATGCGAAATAAAAATATTAAATAAAATAGTTTAAAAAAAAATCACCATCCCTTGGGGCTAGAGAGATGGCTCAGCAGTTAAGAACACTTGCCTTTCTTCCAGAGGACCTGGGCTTAATTCCGAGCACCCACATGGTGGCTGACAACCATCCAAAACTCCAGTTCCAGAGGATTCAACACCTTCTTTTGGCCTCTTCAGGCTTTGTAGGTGCACTTACATACATGCAGACAGAACACTCATACACATAAAAATATAAATATAAAACATTAAAAAAAAAAAGCCACCATCCCTGCCACTACCACCACAACAAAAGAAGGCCTGCTGGGATGTAGCAGAGCGTTTGCCCACCAAACATGAGGTCCTGGGTTCAATGTCTAAGACTGAAAAAAAGTTCTCATTGTATTCAAACCTTTATGTAAATCATTACCTCTTTAGGACACTTTCCTAGAAACAGAATTTCTGGGACAAAAGATTATCCTCTTTAATCTTTTCCTGCCAAAGCCAGCTCTGTTTTGTTTTTTTTTTAACTATGAGGCTATTTGTTACACCAGCACTCCCTTCTTCTAGGCTGATGGTATAAATGTGGATCAAGATGCATAAGGGCAACTCTACTGGGACCCATACGGTGTGGTTCAGGGATTTCTGGCTTTAAACATAATGATAGTTCTGGAGTCCCTAGAGGATGGATGGGCTTTCTGGTCCCTCTTGGCAAGTTTCAGCCACATAGCCGGAACCTGGTGAGAGGCCTTCCTCTTGGAGCCTTGGCAGGGACACTGACGGGAAGTTAAAAGTAGAGTCTCCTGCTTTCATCCAAGCTGGAGACAAGACTGATGGTGCCCTGTGAAAGCCAGAGGGACCGGACCAACCGCTGGACCTAGATAAGAAGCTAAGTCTCAGCTGGGCGTGGTGGCACACCCCTTTAATCCCAGCATTCGGGAGGCAGAGGCAGGTGGATCTCTGTGAGTTCAAGGCCAGCCTGGTCTACATAGTGAGTTCCAGAACAGCTGGAGCTGCAGGGAGAGCTTGTCTCAAAAAGACCAAAAAAAAAAAAAAAAGCTAAATCTCCTCAAGAAAAGAACAAACCTGGAATCTGCTCCCACAATGACACAATGAGATGAAGTTTTCTTTCTCCTTTTGTTTGTTAGGCTAGCTTCAAATTTGTTATGTAGTTAAGGATGACCTTAATGCCTGATCCTCCTGCCTGCATCTTCCAAATGCTAGGATTATGGACACCATTCCCTCATTCCCAGCTCAGTGGTGAGGCTTTTTTAAATAATTCTGGGCTGGAGAGATGGCCTAGCGGTTAAGAGCACCAACTGCTCTTGCAGAGGATCGGGGTTCAATCCCCAGCACCCACATGGCGGCTGAGAACCGTCTGAAACTCCAATTCCAGGAGAACTCCAGTTCCAGGGGAATCTGACGCCCTCTTCTGACCTCCGCGGCATTGCACACACGGGAGCACAAACCTACATGCAGTCAGTACATTCATACACATAAATAAAATAAAATAAAATTTAAATAGTCCTAGTAGGGCCTCTCTAGCTGACCTACTCTATGGTCAGGGCTCTGTGTCCAGGGTTAGTAGGAAGCTCCTCTCCCCACTAGGAAGACACAGCCTAAAACAAAAGCAGTTTTCACGAACAAAACTAAATCTTTTTTAAAATTAATTTATTTATTATGTGTATGAATGTACTGTCTACATATAGGTTTGTGCACCCGTGTTGTGCAATGCCTCTGAGGTCAGAAGAGAGTGTCGGATTCCCCTGGAACTGGAGTTCTCCTGGAATTGGAGTTACAGACGGTTCTCAGCCGCCATGTGGATGCTAGGGATCGAACCTGGGTCCTCTGTAAGAGAGGTCGGCGCTCTTAACCGCTAGGCCATCTCTCCAGCCCACAAAGCTAAATCTTTTAAGTCAGATAAAAAACCTATAGCCTTGAGCAAGTAACTTGTCAAGTATTCACCTAACATAAACCTTGTAGGCAGGTAAGGACACTTGCTGTATGAGTTTATTAGCTATATGGTGGGCCAGAGTCTAGAGGAATCATCTACAAAGTGTGAAGTTTGATGTTATGATTGTTGAAATGACAGCCCTGTGATATATCAAGAGCTTTGTAATAACTCGTGTGTTGGGGGGGGTAACCACAAAAATCATCCCTAGCTGGTGATGGGAGAGCCACACTATCTTCCTGTTCTCTTATAACAGGATGGCAAGTGTTCCGCTCAGCTCATCTCCTGAATGTTTACTCCTGCCTTGGAACTGCTAGGTATTTAGGAACTAGCCAGCCATTGGCCTGAAAGGAGTCCCTACAGCTTCGTCAGAACCCAAGGCCAGGGTTGAGAGAAGGAAGAAGGAATGGCTGAGGACAAATGTGACACTATGCTCCCCATTCCTACATCCATACAGATGAGCTGTATGAATCCCTACTGCTCACAGGCTGCAGGGTGTGGGGTACAAATACCACATGATGCAGGATGGTCACTGGAGATTGCATTGCAAAGATAGAATGTGACCTGAGCAGCAGGTGATCCAGGGATGGGGAAGCTGTTTGGAGTGGAGGGGAAGAATCTCAGCCCGATTCAGGGAAACTGGATCACACAGTGCAAGCTGAGCTGGCCTGAGCCACCAGGAGGGATGATGGGAGAAGTCTAGAAGGTGCAGAGCAGAGGACCAAGTGGGGCCAAGTGCTAGGGGAGGATACTAGCTTTCTGAGGGACAGTGGTGGCTCTGGAGTCAGGGGAAGGCAGCTTGGGAAAGGGAGAATGGCTAAGCAAGATGCAGGCACAGAGCAACAAACAATCTATTATGGCTGAATTAACAGGCAACATGGAACCAGCCCAGGGGAGGTCTGGGGTCCAGGGTGATGGCTCCCCTGGCTGCCCTTGCAGGCTTTCTAGGACCTCCTTCAGGTGATTTTGGTGATTATATATGAGACAGTGCCCCAGAGAAAAGAAACCTTGAATCCCACCACCCCTCTGGCTAAGTATCAGGGTGGAAGGAAGACTCTTGAGCAGAGAGGTGGGCAAGGGATAGGAAACTGGCAAAGAGGGACAGAGGTGATGGGTGACTGAGGAAGAAGACACCAGCTGGTGGGGCTGTGGGGTCGTGCCCCACAGGACACGAGTGTCAGGAACTCAGAATTGGATCAGGGCTTTGGGGGTACCAGAGTAGAGAAAGGGCTACCCTTTCCTTGCCTGGTCAGTTTTCCCTAGGGTGGAGAATTCAAGGTCAGGCAAGAGGGAAGGAAGTAAGGAGCTTGGGATTTCAAATCTGTGACTCAGCAGCCATCCCTCAGCCTGGACAGAGGTGGCCACATGTGGAGGAGGGGGCAGGCAGACAGAGAGCCAGGGCTTAATAATTAATTCATGGCTTTTTCTATTTTTACAGGTGCTCACGGCAGCAGATAGAGAGAGCATAGCAAATATAAGACCCCACCTGTCCCAACTACCTCCTTCCTCTGGGACAGAACGACACCAAAGTCAAACAGATCTCTAGAGACAAGCCTTTGGAAAGTGAAGTTGGAGCTTGGTGATAGGGAATTGCAGGGTCTGGTGCAGGGATACAGTACAGGAAGGACCCTGATGTGACACAATGCCATTTGACAGATGTTCCACCCCGTCGCCCAGTTCTTCTGGCTTGGCATTCAGAGCTGAGGGGGTCTGGGACTTTCTTCACCACCTACTTCCCAGTTTGTCATTTGGCTCTGTGTCTCATTACAAGCATCCCTTCCCCCCAGAGTGCCCTCCCCTTCCTTCCTCCACCCTCAGGCTCAAAGCTTCCCACCTTAGGCCTCCTAGCACTTGGGAGGCAGAGGCAGGCGGATCTTTGTGAGTTCGAGGCCCAGCCTGGTCCCCTACAGAATGTGAGCTTCCGGACACGCTGACTACAGGGAACCCTGTTCTCAGAAATGACCCAAAAAAAAAAAAAAAAAAAAAAAAAAAAAAAAAAAAAAAAAAAAAAGAAATTGTTACTCTGTTTTTTTTTTTTTTGGTCTTTTCAAGACAGGGTCTCCCTGTAGCCCCAGCTGTCCTGGAACTCACTCTGTAGACCAGGCTGGCCTCGAACTCACAAAGATCCGCCTGCCTCTGCCTCCCAAGTGCTAGGATTAAAGGCGTGCGTCACCATGCCCGGCTACTTTGATCTCACCTTTCAGGATAGAGATTACTATCTCCCTAGGCTCAGCCCAGCCCCTGGCCCTGGGCAAACAGACACGGAGAAGCTGCAGTTTCTTCTCAGACTGTTTCATGGCTGGGTCCCCTTCCCTCTAGTTCCTGGGCTCTGGTTACTACTGGAGCCAAAATCTAGATCAGCAGGGCCCGAGGTGGTATAGAGAGCTGGTTCCTCCCATCCGGATGGGATCATAACAGTTCAGTTCCACTGGAATGGCAATTCTTCTCCTTCCCAGAAGCTATGTATCTCCCACCCTGCTCCCTAGCTCCTTCCTCCCACATCTGGGCTGGGCATGGTGCCAAGCCTTCATTAGGGGTGCGGGAACTAAATGAGACTGCAACAGTATTAGCATCTGCCTTCCCTAGAGGCTATCTTCCCCAGAACTCAGCTTTCCGTCTTTCCTTTTAAGCTAGCCTCTTCCAGGAAGCCACCTCAAAACCACCTATACCCAGCACATACAAGTGGGCCTACTTCACTGACCCTCATGTACCTAGAGGGTCAGGGCGATGACTGATCCCAGCTCCCAGGTGGTGTCTGGGAATCAAAAGGGGGCCCACAGATGTTTGTGGAATGGCAAAGTTTGGGGGGTAGTGCCCAGAAAAGGGGTGCCACAGCCAGCATGGGGGCAGCTCACTGTACAGAGGTTGAGGGTAGAGTCTGTAGCAGAAAACATGGCAGGTCTAGTCATCACCCTCTATCCTGTACGGGCTCCCCAAGGCTCTGATTAACCTGCAGTCCACAGTACAGGGAAAGCTCTTCATCTGCAGGTGAATCTTAGCTTCATGGAGAAATGGGTCAGGAAACAAAGGCTTCAGGATCCAAGTGGATGTTTCCCATTGGAGTAAAACCAGAGCTCTGGAGTCCTGAGGATGGAAAGCAGGCCTTGGCATACACTTATGACAGGGCTTGTGATTGACAGCATCCTCAGGGCTAGCAGGTGACTGTGGGAAGGTCATTTCCCCCTGGACATGTTCCTCTGGCCCTCCAGCTCTCGGTAAGAATGAGTCACTTTGGTGGAGAAGATGAAGGATCTGACTCCACTTCAGCAGGACTTGGCCTTGACCCTGACCCTCCTCCTTCCTGTCCCAACAGCCCCGCCTCGACTTCCAGTGATGTCACTTTGTCCACCTCATCACCACCAGCTTCTAACAGCCCCTTACAGCCAGTCACCCTCTGGGCCCTCAGATGGACGAGAGGCGCCGAAGTGGCTCCCACTTCTCCCACGCTCTCATCTGGCGTGCAGTCTGACATTACCAAACCCGAGTCCTCCATATCGTGAACCATTTCCAGGGCAGGAAAAGCCTAGGCGAGACCTCCCCTGGGAAAGCGGATTGGAGACCACACACTCTGCTTCTTCGCTGGCATGCTCCCCAGCACCACCCCCTCCACCGGCAGAAGGAAGAGAGTTGGGGAAACTTTCTGGAAGCTTAGCGCTCAGAAATTCTGGCTGGGACAGGTGCGCTGATTTAGGGTGGTGACCTCCCTCCACACACAGTATTCTCTTAGCAAAACGTACGGAGAGAGTCCCTTGCCCACCCCAAGACTTCCATTCTGCCCAGTATCCTGGCCCCTAATACCAGAAGCACATGGGTAGTTGCTGCTTCTAAGGTGAGGCGGGTGACAGATGCCCTGTCAACTGTGCACTTTTGCAGGTCTCCCTCGGCCGAGTCCAAATCTTCTGGGCAGCGCCGCTCTCTGTCCACGTCTCCATTCTGCTCCCAGTTGGGAGCACCAGGTCCAGCCCCAGCCCTGCCCGAGGTGACACCCGCCCAACAATGGAGTGGCGGCCAGGGGTCGCGGGGCACACCCCACTGGCCTCCCCGGCGCGCTCACCCTGCTCCAGGTCCTGCTGGTCATACCAGGGCTCCTCCTCCTCTGCGGAGTAGTCCTCCATCCCCGCGGCTCTCCGCATGGCCCCGCGGGCGGCGGTGGGCGGGCGCTGCGGCGGCGCAGCTCAGGCCCGGGGCTCGCGGCCCGGGACTATGCGGCGGAGGCGGCCCGGGACTCCCGCGTCGCGGCCTCGGGCTGCAGCGCCCCAGCGCTTGCCGCGACCCCCGGCCATCCACCGCCCCGCGGGAGCCCGCGCGGGGCCTGGCGCTCCGCCGCGGTCCCACCCGAGCCGGGGGTCCCCGCGGAGCCGGCACAAAGGGCGGAGGGGTAGGGACTGCGAGCGGGCCGACGGCCGGGCCGACCCTGGCCCGCCGAGGGGTGCGCGGCGTTAGGAGAGTGCGGGTGCCGCGGCTGGTTCCCCCTGCCCGCCTCCTGCCCGCGCTGCGCTCAGCCCGCGCCGCGACACCCGGAGCCGCCGCTGCATCTCGGCCCCGCCCGCCTGCAGCTTCGCAGGCCGCCAGCTCGGCGGGATGGGGCCGGCCGTCACAGGCCAATCACAAGGCAGATGCAAATGAGGGGCGGGCCCGCGGTTGAGGACCTTCCTAGTGTCCTGCGCTGGGAGTTGCTGGCTCAACCCTCTCGCCCTGCTTTCTTCCACGCCAGACTCCAGCTCGGGCCCATCTGTAATTGTTTTGTTTGCCTGTTGTCTATCCTGGCTGTCCTGGAAGCGAGGGTCTATCTCTTGTCCACAGCGTGTTCTCACCGCGTGGAATGGGTTAGCCACTGAGACACACCCCTTGAACATTCTTTGAATGGTATTGATCTGCAGTTACCTTTAAGGGCCAGGGCTGCTGTATGCATGCTACCTAGCGTGTTCCAAACCGGCCTAAGCTACAGCGTCAGAGCTCGTCCTAAACTAAGCTATTTTTTTTTTTTTTTTGGTTCTTTTGAGACAGGGTCTCCTTGAAGCCCCAGCTGACCTGGAACTCACTATGCAGACCAGGCTGGCCTTGAACTCCCAGAGATCCGTCTGCCTTTGCCTCCCCAGTGCTGGGATTAAAGGTGTGCGCCATCACGCCTGGATGAAACTAAGCTAATCTTTAATCTTAAAAAGGACCCAAGAGTTTAAAAGTAAGGCAGAGTGTAGCTCAATCGTGTAATCTCAGATCCGAGGGCCACAGAAGCAGAGATAAATGGATCCATGGTGGCTCACTGGGCAGCCAGCCTAGCCTATTTGATGAACTTCTGGTCTGTGAAAACAAGCCGGACAGTCCCTGACAAACAGCCCTGGAGGTTTGTCACAGGGCCTGCCTGGGCACACGCTTCCTTTATAAACCACACGCGTGAAATTCTAAGAACTTGAGGGTTTTTTTTTTTTTTTTTTTTTTTTTTTTTTTCTTTTTGAAACAGGGTCTCCCTGAAACTCCAGCTGTCCTGGAACTCACTATGTAGACCAGGCTGGCTTTAAACTCACAGAGATTCACCTGTCTCCACCTCCTGAGTGCTGAGATTAAAGAAGTGCACCACCACTCCCGGCTAGAACTTGAGTTTTTAAAAGCCTTTACCTGGAAACAGTTTAGAAGAAATGAAATTTGAAAATGTGTTACTTGCATTCTAGACCTTTCTCTTTAAGGCTCTGTTTCTGTGTTCTTGAGACTCACATGGTATTACAATTACATCCTTTAAAGCCCTCGTTTCACCTAGCCTAGCAATTTTCCCTCAGAGGAGTCTTCAGACTCAAGCATTCATGAACCCAGTTTTGTTTACACCGACCATGTGTGGGCACTGTTGAGGAACTCTGAATATATGTTGTAATCTATCTTGCAAAGGATCTCCATCCACAATACAGGGAAAAGGCCAAGAGAAAAATGTGTAAAAACACTTGACAGGCCGGGCATGGTGGCGCACGCCTTTAATCCCAGCACTTGGGAGGCAGAGGCAGGCAAATCTCTGTGAGTTCAAGGCCAGCCTGGTCAACATAGTGAGGTTCAGGACAGCTGGAGCTACAGGGAGACCCTGTATCAAAAAGTCAAAAACACACACACACAAAACAAAAAAAAACACTTGACAATTCCAAAGAGAACTATCCAATGATCCAGTCCACCTATCACAAAGGGACTCAGTTTTCTTTTTTTGGTCTTTTTGAGACAGGGTCTCCCTTCAGTCCCAGCTGGCCTGGAGCTCACTCTGTACACCAGGCTGGCCTTGAACTCACAGAGATCTGCTTGCCTCTGCCTCCCCAGTGCTGGGATTAAAGGTGTATGCCACCAGGCCAGGCTGGGACTCAGTTTTTTTAATCATGGGAAATACAAATTAAATCTACACAAGGCCCCTCTACTGCCACACTTGAGTTCTTAAATGTCCCTTAAAGGCCATGTTTTAAAGGCTTAATTCTCAGGGTGGTGCTCTTGAGACGTGTCAGAATTTTCAAGAGTTGCAGGGGGGGGGTCCTTTAAGTCATTGAGGGTAAGCTCTGATTGTGGAACCCTGTCTCCTTTCTTCTCTTCCCTCTCTGCTGATGACAGGAGTGGTTTTGCAACTGATCATGGGCTGAGTCCTCCAGAACTATGGGGCAAATAAGCTGTTCATAATTTGTATGTTAACTTTCCATCACTGTGGGAAAATACAAAGAATAAATCAACTTAGAAGGAGGAAAGGTTTATGTTGGCTCAGGGTTTCAGTCTCATAGCTTAGCTCCCTTGCCTTTGGGCCTCTGGAAGTGCAGAGCAGAGGGCACTGTTCGCCTTATGGCCATCAAAAACCAAAGAGAGAGATGAGTGGGCTGGGTCCCCAATATCCCCTTCAAAGGCATGCTCCCAGTGACCCAACTGCTTTCCACTAAGCTCCATTTCCTTTTATTTATTTATTTATTTATTTATTTATTATTTTATTTATGTGTATGAGTGTACTGTCTGCATGTAGGTTGGTGCACCCGTGTCGTGCAATGAATGCCTCGGAGGTCAGAAGAGGCCATCGGATTCCCCTGGAACTGGAATTAAAGACAGTTCTTAGCCACCATGTGGGTGCTGGGAATCAAACCCCGGTCCTCTGCAAGAGCAGCTGGCGCTCCTAACCCTGAGCCATCTCTCCAGCCCCTAAGCTCCATTTCCTAAAAGTTCTACTGCTTCCCAGTATCAGCACAGACAGGTGACTGAGCATGTGGGCTTCTGAGAAACTTGAGAACCTTACCAGTTAGTCATAACATGTGTGTGCATAATGACCGACCGAAAACTAACACGCACTGCTCACTCAGCGGAATGGCTGAAATGATTTTTAAAATTAAACTATTTATTTTAAAGACAGAAAACAATTACCATTGCTCTCTACTCCTAGAAGGAGTCGCATTGGGGCAGCTACCTTAGAAAACTGTTTGATGGGCTGGCAAGAGGGCTGAGTGGGTAAAGGTGATTACTGCCAAACCTGATAACCCTGAAATCCACATGGTGGAAGGAGAGAAATGACTCCTGAAAGTTGTTCCTTGACCTCCACCTGTGTGCCATGACACACTCTTATCCCTTAACACAAACAAAATAAGCAAGTAAATAGGGTTTTTGGTTTGTTGGGGTTTTTTTTTTTTATATTTATTCTGGGGGCTGGAGAGATGGCTCAGCAGTTGAAAGCACTGACTGCTCTTGCAGAGGACCTGGGTTTGATTCCCAGCACCCACATGGCGGCTAAGAACCATCTTTTACTCCAGTTCCAGGGGAATCCGACACTGTCTTACACGACAAGGGTGCACCTACTTACATGCAGACAGTACACTCATACACATAAAATAATAAATAAATAAAAATTTACTCTATGTATATGAGTGTATTGCCTACATGTATGTAAGTGAACCTGTGCCATGCAATGCCCTTAGAAGTCAGAAGAGGGTGTCTGGTTCTCCTGAAACTGAAGTTACAGACGGCTGTTAGCTTCCATGTGGGTGCTGGGAATCTTGCTGGGTCTTCTGCAGGCTGGTGCTCTTAATTGCTGAGCCATCTCTCCAACCCCCTGTTTTTTATTTTGTTTTTGGGAGAGGGCCTCACTGGGTAGCCCAGGCTGGCTTCAAGCACACAGAGATTGACCTGCTTCTGCCTCCTGAGTCCTCAGACTACAGGCATGTACCATGATGCCTGGTTGACAAATAAGTAAGTATGGAAGGAAGGAAGAAAGGAAAGAAGGAGGGAAACTCTCTGATACGAAAAAACCATATATGTGGGGCTAGCCAGATGGCTCAGCAGGTAAAAGCATTGGCTGTGTAAGCCTGGAGATCTGAGGATCAATCCCTAGAATCCATATAATAATGTAAGGAAAGAACCAACCAGACAAAGTTTTCCACATGTACCCAGGGCCACACATAGTAATAATAATAATAATAATAATAATAATAATATAGTATTTTTTAGTGGGCTGCTGCAGGTTGGATTCTCAGGCAACTGGTCCTAGGATTCAATTATCAATTCTCTCACAGGGCTGGAGAGATGGCCTAGCGGTTAAGAGCACCGACTGCTCTTGCAGAGGACCCGGGTTCGATCCCCAGCACCCACATGGCGGCTGAGAACTGTCTGTAACTCCAATTCCAGGAGAACTCCAG
>VZQC01007234.1:108946-178348 GCA_009823505.1 Rhizomys pruinosus
TAGAAGAAAGTTGGAGTCTCAACACACATCCCAGGAGGCTGCCATGAAGGTGGGCAACAAAGCTGGCCAGGTACAGACCCCCTAAGAGCCACCTCAGGATACAGAGGGTGCAAATGACCCTCAGAGATGTGAGCTGGCTGAAGAAACAAGTGTGCCGGCTGTGTGCCAAGTCTGTGCTAGGTCAGACATTTGGCTCGGAGGCTTCAGGCTCCTGGCTGGGTGGGGGTGTGGCCACTTCCTGTTCTAAACTACTCCATGAGGAGACCTTCCAAGAAGACAGTTCCTCAGTCTCCCTTAGCAACCAACCAATAGGCCCAGGGATCCGTTTTAGCTTTATCTCTATCATTTTAGTTGAAGCCAGGTCAATACTGGTGCCCAGGGTGTGACAAATAAACCACCTAACCTGGAAAGCCCCTGAGCTTGTACTTCATATTTAAGGCATAAATACCATCCCCCTAAGGCATCAAAATACAGCACAGATGGGCAGAGCCTTGAGTGGACTCCATGCCTCCCCAAGTCTGGAGCAGTGTGATTTTCTAGAGGTATATGTTGATTCTCAGTGACAAGATATACTTCTCTGAGCCCACTTGGATGCCTGGAAACCCAGGGATCCTAAATACCCAGCCTAGATGTTGAGGCTGCAAGCTGAGGATGCAGGCCAGATTCTGAGGATGGGGGCCCGGATCCTGAGGATGAGGAGCTCAGATCTTGGGCATGGGAGCCCAGATCCTGGGGGTGCAGCCCAGATCCTGGGGATGTAGCCAAGATCCTGAGGATACAACCTTGATCAGAGGATCAGAGCCCAGATCCTGAGGACGAAAGCTCAGATCTTGGGCATGGGAGCCCAGATCCTGGGAAACTAGCCCAGATCCCGACTGCGGAGTGTTCTACCAGCCACCAACACCACCTTGCTGAGTGCAGATGAAACGTCGTCGTCTGTCTTGCCGGCCAGATTGGACGCGGAAGTGGAAGTGCGGCTGGGAAGCCCATCTGACAGCTTGGCACCTCACAGTTGCCACTGCCCACCCCAGCCTCTGTCCTCTACCTCCGCATCCAACCCAGCACAGCCGGCCGGAAATGACAGCTAGCACGCAGGCAGCGCTGACGTGGGCAGGTTCCCCGCCGCGCCCAGTCACACCAGCCTCCCTGGGAGAGGGGGAGGGCGCCTCATCCGCATCCCTGTGCCCTTTCTGCCTGCAGACTCCTACAGGGTGCATCTTGCATTGAAACAAGAGGCTCAGGCAACACTAGGAATCCTTCCTTCAGATTGCCCTACACTCCTGCCGGCGACTCTCCCTCCCGTCCCCAATCGGGGTCGAATGATTTCGTTCCATTTGTCCTTTCTGTCAGTATGAGGTCAGCGCCTGGCAGAGGAAGGCACTCCATATATCTGAATGAGTGAGGTCATTTGCTGTCCCTCCCTGCCCCCATCTGAGTTTGTCACAAACTGCCCTGAAAGGGGGAATTGTTGCAGTTTCTCACAGTCCTGGGCAGGAAGCGTCTATCTCAGATCCCTACAGCACAAACCCTCCAAGCTTGTCATGAGTGGAGGGACCTTTAGGGTTCCAATACCAACAGCATTAATCCTCAGGTCTTTAAGCAAATTCCAAAAGTTAGAACAAGCCAAGTGCTTAGAACCAGGACTGGGCCACGGGAGTAACCGGAACTATCCTGTTCACGATTAGCATCTTACCATTATATACAATATCTACATCTATCTTTGAGACAGGATCCCATGTATCCCCAGGCTAGCCTCAAACCATAGTCAAGGATGACCTTGAACTTCTAATCTTTGCACTTCTTATTTCTCCAGTGCTGGGATTACATGTATATACATACCACCACGGCTGATGTATGCACTGCTGGGGACTGAACCCAGGGTTAACGAATGTTAGGCAACTGAGCTATATCTCCACCCTGTTTTGGTTTGCTTCAAGATAGAGTTTTATCTGGCACAGGCTGTCTTCCAGCACGTAGCTAAGAAAGACCTTGACCTCCTAATCCTCTGTCTTTACCTCCCGGGAGCTGGGATTACAGGTGTGTGCCACCACACCTGGCACCTGATACAGTTTTTATGCTGGGGGATCTGATCCTGGTCTCTCATTACTTCTTTTCTAAAGCAGCTGGCTGGGGAGGCCTATGCAAGCACCTTACCTTCCTGGCTGGGGAGGAAGGTGAAGTACCAGGTCTTGGGATTCCAGAGGAAAGACTGTGGCTATTCAGAAAGCCAGGTGTTGTCTTCCTCTATCTTTTGGATAAATACTTGCTGTGTGCCAAGACCTGGAGATACAGGGGATAAGACAGATGTGGTTCCTGCTCAAGCAAAGTTTAAATTTCAAAGTATAAACAGGTGCTGGGCGTGGTGGTGCACGCCTTTAATCCTAGCACTCAGGAGGCAGAGGCAGGCTGATCTTTGTGAGTTCAAGGCCAGCCTGGTCTACAGAGTGAGTTCCAGGACAGCTGGGGCTACAGGGAGACCCTGTCTCGAAAAGACCAAAAAAAAAAAAAAATCAGGCATAAAACATACAAAAAACATACATAGTTCAGGTCAGCCTGGGCTTTGCAGTAAGACTGCTTCAAAAACAAAGAAACACAAGTTGGCTCGAGAGATGGCTCAGGGGTGAGTACCCATGTCAGACAGCTCACACTGCCAGTAACTCCAGTTCCAGGGGATCTGACACCCTCTTCTGGGTATCTTGCATATGTACATTCATATGTGCTTATACCCCCACACATATACACATAATTAAAAAATATTATTTTATTTGACTTTATTTATTTTTGTCCTTTTTTGGAGACAGGGTCTCTCTGTAGCCCCAGCTGTCCTGGAACTCCCTATATAGACCAGGCTGGCCTTGAACTCACAGAGATCCACCTGCCTCTGCCTCCTGAGTGTGGGATTAAAGGCTGCTCCACCATGCCCAGCAGGAGGGAGGGGGAGATCTTTTTTTTTTTTTTTTAAACAAATGCTTCTAATCGATAGCCAGGCACCATAGCACATGCCTTTCAGTAATTGGAAGGCTAAGACAGGCGAATCAGGAGTTCAATTCTAGCTGTGTATGTAAGTTTGAGACCAGTTTTGGATTCATGAGACCCTGTCTCAAAACAAAACCAAACAAACAAGGGTTGGAGAAATGGCTCAGCATTTAAGAGAATTTGCTGCTCTTGCAGAGGACCTGGGGTCGCTTCCCAGCACCCACATATGGCAACTAACAATTGTCCATAACTCCAGGAGATCCAAGGCCCTCTTCTGGCCTCTATGGCATTGTATGCATGAGTGTACTTACATATACGGAGGCAAAACACTCAGACACATAAAATAATAAAAAAAAAATTAAAAAAACCAAGCAAACAAAAATCATGACTGAAGTTTTAGGAAAAATACTAGGGATGAAATAATGGTATATGTGGATGGGAAATCCCTTGGGAAAAGAGACTTTTTTTTCAAAAAGTCAGAAGACAGCTTTTACAGTTCACAGGACTTACTCCCATCACTTTAAGGAGAGAAGGCATCCCTGAACCAAATTCTAGACAAAGCCATAGAACATATCCAGTATGTGTAAAGGAAAACCTATAGGTTTTATATACAAGGTATTGATGACCTGAAATGGCCAAATGCTCTTCTGGAGTGTCAAGTCCACGTACTGGGGAAGGCCGAGTTGAGAGTCCATCTGCAGACCAACCCCTTCTGCTGACCAGCACCTCCAGCTCTTGAGGCGTGTGCCAGGAGGGTCCTACCCTGCCTGGCCCCTCCTTCCAGTTCCCACTCATCTCTGTTTTGTGAACTTTGTGAATCTCTCACCATTATATACATCTACTTTGACAAGGTGACTGATTTAGAGTAATCAGAAAAATAAATAAATCACTGGGGGCATACCTTTAATCTCAGCACTTGGAAGGCAGAAGCAGGTAAATCTCTGTGAGAGCGAGGCCAGTTTGGCCTACATAGCAAGCTCCAGGCCAGCTGGAGCTACAGGAGATGTGTCTCAAAAAATTATTAAAACTAACAACGAACTAACTAACTAACTAACTAACTAAATAAATAAATAAATAAATAAATAAATAAATAGAGGCTGGAGAGATGGCTCAGTGGCTGGAAGTACTGATTGATCTTGCAGAGAACTTGGGTTTGGTTCCCAGCATCAATATGGCAGCTATCAACCATCTGTAACTGCAGGTCCAGGGGAATGTATCACCCTCTTCTGGCCTCCATAGGGATTGCATGCATGTGGTGCACTTACACATAAAGGCAAAATACTCATACACATAAAATAAAAATAAATGAAGAAAAAAACCTAAAAAATAAGTAGGATGCTGGAGAGATGAAGAGCACTGGCTGCTCTTGCAGATGATCCAGGTTTGAATCCCAGCACCCACATGACAGCTATCAACCTTCAGTAACTCCAGTTCTATGTGATCTGATGCCCTCTTCTGACCTCCACAGCCATTGAAGGACATGGGCGCATTGACATATATGTAGGCAATATACTCATACACATAAAAATAATAATAAAGGCCAGGCATAGTGGAACACACCTTTAATTCTAGCACTTGGGAGGCAGAGGCAGGTGGATCTCTGTGAGTTCAAGGCCAGCCTGGTCTACATATCGAGTTCCAGGACAGCTGGGACTACAGGGAGACCCTGTCTCGAAAAGACAGAAAATAAATAAAATAATTGTTAAAAACAGATAAATAAGGTACTGAATTTGTTGTCCCTTCATGGAGAGATGGGATCTAAGTCCCCTTTCCTCGAATCTGCTGGGGTTATGATTACTGGCCAATGCAATAAGGTGTGGGCATTTTGTACACTGTTTCCCCCGCTAGGACTAAAGGGCCATTTGAGCAGCTTTCCCTGGTACTCTGGGAACACCCTCATTCATACACATCGTTTGGGATTCTCTGTCTCAGCTCGGTGTCCTTGCTGCAGGGGACCTTGCTGTGAGTCTACTTTATCGTCAGGCCCAGCTGAGCCCAGTCTTTGGGGTTCTTCTGGCCCATCAGCTTGATATGTGCATGAAGAGGCCCCCAGATGGTCCTAGCCCCAAGCTGTTCTGAATTAACCCTGCCTCAGACATTCTAATTTTCCCAGCTGAGATCTAGCTGAGACCCAGACATTAGGAAGCAGGGACCAGCCATCTCATCTGCATCCCAAGTGGATCCCTACCCCAGAGAATTTATAAAGTAAAAATGGTTGTTGTATGCATTACATCATTTGGTGGGGAGGTTGTTACAAGGCGATACTCCCTGGAACGCTCATCAGACTGGAAACCAAGTTCCAGGTTTCAAAGTCATCTTCATCTACATCCTACCTGCCACTGCCTTGATTCAGCCCCATCAACACCAACCTCCTGCTTCCTCTCTGTGTTCAGGCTACTTTGTTTCTCCTGCCTCAGCCAGGAGGACTCATTAAGACCTAGTGTCATTTGATGACATCATTCCTCCACTTCAAAGGCTTTTTATTGGTCATGGAATAAGATTAAAGCTTATCAGGTTATATGAAGCCCTTTGGTCTGTTCCTGGCCTGTGCCTCAAACTCTATCTTATCACTCTACGTTTTCCCCCAACCAGGTGATTCTGATCCTGGGATGTGCATGTTCGTAGGCTCAGTATAATCTGGGCCTTCCTTCTGCTTGCTCTAATAGTTGGATGCTGGAAACTTCCATTTGCTGGTGTGACTTTCTTTCCATCTCCCTCACTCTGCTCCACACCTGGCAGGCTGAGATTTCCTGGACTCCATCAATAGATTCCCTTGTTCTCCTGATTTCTGTGGGTCCACTTGATGGGCAGGAAGCTGGAGGCAACTTCTGATATTTCCCTCTCTTCTGGGAGACCATATCGCCTGTTGGGCTTCACCTGTGGTGGGCTACCTTTCTCTGGGTTCTGGCAACCATTTCTTTCCTTGACCCCTGGGGACCTCAGCAAGCCATTGCTTCTAGCCCCACAATGTTTCCTATGAATTCCCCCTGAGTAATTGCTCTTTGGCTACAGTGAGCATCTCATCTGTTTCTAGTTGGGGCCCTGACTGATAAGCTCAGTTATCCTCCGGGTTTCAGCCTAGTCCCCCCTACCTACCCTGTCCAGTCCAGTTTTTCCTTACCTGTTTCCATGAGAGCACTGGGCAGACATTGACTTTCACCCACATAGCTCTCTCTGGCCTATATTTGTGCCTTGTTCCCTTGGCCATTCAAATTTGCCTTCCTAGCTTTGGCCCTAGCCCCTCCAATGGCACCTGGCACTCAGCAAGTGCTGAGCCAGTTTGTAGGGTGAATGATGGCTGAGCTCAGAGAAAGCATTTCAAGGAAGGCCATGGGCACCATACACCAGTGAGTCTTCTTTGCTGGGCACAAAACAAGGACATGACATGGTTTGTTATAGCCAAGAACCCACTGGGATGCTGTCACATTGATAAGGGACAAGTAATTTTTATGTGTTCAAAAGCTCTATTTTATTTACTGATAATACATTTATGCATAGAGTTTTTTTCTTTAAATGTTTACTATAAGTTTTCACATAGCCACAATAGTAGAGAGAACAGTCTGTTGTTTTTCTATTTGTTATTATTTCTAAACCTTTTTTCCTGTATTTTTACAGGAACTTGGGACTGTATACATGCTAAGCAAGCAGTCTACCAACAGAGCTATATCCCCAACCCATTTTCCTTCTTTTTTAAAGTCAAGTTTATTGAGGTTCAACTTACATACCATAAAATTCACTCTCTTAAGGCATGGAGCTGTGTGAATGCTCAAACAGAAGACTTCATTGCCCTACAAAGTTCCCTCGTTACTTTTCTTAGTCCATTCATTCCACTTCGATTCCATGGCAACCACTGGTCTGTTTTCTGTTCCTATGCTTCTGCCGTTTTCAGAGTGTCCATAAATGATAACACAGTACATTGTAGCTGGGAAGGGTGGCACATATCTGTAGCCCCTACACTCGGGAGCCAGAGGCAGGAGGATCAGAAGTTCAAGACCAGCTTCATTTACATAAGGAATTCAAAGCTATCTTGGGCTACAAGAGAGTCTGTCTGAAAACAAACAAACAAACAAACAAACAAACATTCTTTTCAGTTAATAGCTGATTCCACTAACCAACTGAGCCACAGTGGCAGATTAATTTCTTGTTATCTAAGGACAAGCTGAAGGGTTTGGTGGCCTGATTGAGGGGTCCCCTTAGAGGCCCCAGAGCCTGGTGGTATTGTTATACAGTGCTTCAGGCCACAGAATAACTATGGGAGTTTGAGAGGTTTTAATATCAGTCTGGCCTGGACTGGGTTTGAGTAGCTTATAGAACAGACTAGATTTTTCTAATGCCAACTAAAGAAGCGATTTATTATCTTGGGAGTGATAAACAACAAACAAACAAACCAGGCTAGGATTTTATCCAGGGCAGGGGCAGCACACCTCTGGGGGAAAGAGAGCTACCTCATCCTTGTGGCCTGTTTAGTGAAATAGTGACAACCCTGCCCCCTCCTGCATCTGTCTTGAAGGTACACTCCTCATTTTTCAACTGCAGGGCTTCTGTTTGAACTAAATATCATCTCGTTTGGAAGCATTCTGGAAGCTTCCATGCATAGTAAGCAAGATGATGCTGTGTGTGAAAAAAGCATCACCTTTTTTGGGGACCTGGAGTTGATTTGCTGCTGTTTCTAATTTTTTTTTTTGTAACAGGCTAGCCTCAAATGCACCATGTAGCCAAGGATGACGGTGAACTTCTCATCTTCCTGCTTCCTCCTCAGGAGTACTGAGTTTCAGGTGTAAGCCATGACATCCATTTATTATTATTAATTTAACAATTAGAGTTCTTATGAGCATAAATGAAGCCCTGGGTTCAACCCCCAGCACCTTATAAAACCAAGCATGGTGCTACTGGTACACATCTGTAATCCCGGAACTTGTCATGTGGATCAAAAGTTCAAAGCTGGAGCTGGAGAGCTGGCTCAGTGGTTAAGAGCACTGGCTGCTCTTGGCGAGGACTGGGGTTTGATTCCCAGCACTCACAGGGCCACTAGTCATCAGTAACTCTAGTTCCAGGGGATCACACACCCTCTTCTGACCTCTGCGGGCAGTGCACAGCTAGGGTGCACTTATATACATGCAGGCAATACACTCATACACATAAAATAAAAATAAAAAATAAAAATTTAGGTTCAAAGTCATACTCCACTATAGAGGGAGTTTGAGGTCAGCCTAGGATAGATAAGACCCTACTTAAAAAAAAAAATCAGGGGCTGAAGAGATGGCCTAGCAGTTAAGAGCGCCAACTGCTCTTACAGAGGACCCTGGTTCGATCCCCAGCACCCACATGGCGGCTGAGAACCATCTGAAACTCCAATTCCAGGAGAACTCCAGTTCCAGGGGAATCCGACATCCTCTTCTGACCTCTGCGGCATTGCATGACACGGGTGCACAAACTGCATGCAGACAGTACATTCATACACATACAGAAATAAATAAAATAAAATAAAAGATTTGTTTAAAAAAATAAAAAAAAATCAGGGGCTGGAAAGATGGCCTAGCGGTTAAGAGCGCTGACTGCTCTTGCAGAGGACCCGGGTTCGATCCCCAGCACCCACATGGTGGCTGAGAACCATCTGTAACTCCAATTCCAGGAGGACTCTAGTTCCAGGGGAATCCGACGCCCTTTTCTGACCTCCGCGGCATTGCACGAGACGGGTGCACAAACCTACATGCAGATAGTACATTCATACACATACAAAATAAATAAAATTAAAAAAATTTTTTTAATCAATGAAACACAAAAGCATTCTGGATTGTACCGTGGCTCACTCCTGCAGCCACTTGCTCCTAAGAGCAGACTCTGTGATGTGCTTCCGGTGGCCTGCCGGTGACACGGTGTGGGGAATACCAGTCCTCTACCTACCGGCTTGTTGAAGTGAATGGACCTTAAAGAGTTCTCAGGGAAGTCAGGGGGCCAGACAAGGGTCGAGACCAGAGGGATCTCCCTCCCCCTAACCATCAAGGTGCCAAGCAGCTCTCCTGGAGCGGAGACACTGAGTCAGTCCTCCCTCCTACTGCAGCCAGGGGGCAGCTGCAGTTGGGGTAGCTGCGGGGTTGTCTTAACCAGTCAGAAAGAGGAATCCAGAGAATTAACAACAACAAAAATAATGGGAAGACTGATTGGAAAAGGAGGTAACAGGCCAGAGAGATGGAGCAGGGAGGAATGGGGACGAGGGACGAGGTGCTAGAAGGGTTTCGGGCCTTGGGAATTGAGGGACAGCGCTGGGATGCAGAAGGGAGGGCCTGGAGGCACCCAGCTCTCACCCAGTGGGGAACCCTGGACCTCTCCCAGTCAGGCGGCAGGTGCAGGGGCGTGGCCTCGTGGGGGCGGGGCTAGGAGCGGGCCGAGGGGCGGGGCCGACGCCGCGCGGCGGGCGGGGTTCGCAGCTCAGCTCCTGAGAGAGCAGCGGGGGCCGCGGAGCTGGAGCCAGAGGAGCCAGAGCCTGCGGGAGAGCAGGAGAGAGGGCCGGGCCGGAGCCGGCTCCATCAATATGGGGTCCGCAGACTCCAAGCTGAACTTCCGGAAGGCGGTGATCCAGCTGACCACCAAGACGCAGGTGCGCCCGGGGGACCGCAGCCTCTGCATCCACCTGCCTGGCTGGGGGCTGGGTAGGGCCGGGGGCTGGGCGAACTTGGCTGGCTGAGGATGGGGTGACCGACTGGTCCAGAGGGTGCCGGTGAGGCCAGCGCTGGAAAGGGACCTTTCTCTTATTCCTCGGGCTCCATCCTTGGTCCCGGGAGCCCACCGTGGTTGGTCTGCTATCCTGGGAACACCTCTCCCTGGCGCCGCTGCTGCCACCTTAGGCTGACGTGTGCCTATCCTGAGCCCGCGACAATGCTGTCCGTCCCCTGTCCCGCCCCCCAGTGCCCACAGCCTGGCATCGCCAGCCTCTCCCTGCTCCCTCCTACCCATCCGTCGTCCCCCTCTCTTCCCTGCCCCTCGGTGCCCACGGGTCCTGGACACACAACCTTGGCTGACTCAGTGCAAACAAAGCCCAGCCGGCGCCTGCCCTGGTCGGGGAAAACAGCTGGTGCTCGGCGACAGTGGCAGCAGCAGCAGCAGCAGCAGCAGCAGCAGCAGCAGCAGCGGCCTCACTGGGCCCGGTTGATGCCTGCAGGGCAGGGAAGGCCCAGGTCTTCCTGGGGTGCATGCAAAGTGGCAGACAGCGGCAGCCTGGTAAAGGGATCTGTCCTTAAGTCTAGGGAGCCCTGATCTCCACTTGGGGACGCTCCAGGGGCGTCCCCAGAGCGTGGGGGAGGGAAGGAATGGCTGTTTTCTGGTACCCTTTGGCCTCTGGTTCAGGGATGCATAGGGACTCCTTCCTAGATGGCCCTTGGTCCCCAGCCTAACCCACACTTGTACATTCTCCCCCCAAGTCCACAAGTGTCACCGTAGCCTCCTCCTATCCTCAGTACCCAGCAAGGCTGCTTCCCTTCCCAACCCTCTCTCCTCACCCCCTGAACCAGACCACTCTGGTGGTGGAGATGCTTCCCAAGGGCCCTCACTGTTGAGGGGGCTCAGGACCTCCTGCCATCTGCATTTCCCACCTGTCTCTTCCTCTTGACCAGTTTGAGCGGATCAGGAGAGCCATCTCCCCACAGCCAACCAGTGAGGGACTCAGCAGGCAGCCGTCTGTTCCCCACCATAGAAGGGTCAAGAGTTGAAAAATGTCCAGGGCCTCTGGAGAACCCAGCTCCAGCTGAAAGGCACTTGATAGGAAACATCTGCTTCTGTCTGATCCCTGTGGCTTGTTCTGGAACTTCAAGGATGAGGCTATATAGGTGGCAGAGTAGGGCGGCATGTGGGCCTGCCTTTCTGTGTGGGGTGACAGGGAGGGAGGGAGGAGGCTCCCATGTTTACCTGTCTGGGGAGGAGACACCTTGCTGGAGGAAGGTGCAGTGCGCTCAGCAGGTCCTTTACCAGGCTAGCAGCCTGAGCTAGGCCAGATCCAAAAAGGTCTGCAGTGACCAGCTCAGGCCCCTGCCCCCAAATCCTGCATCCCTCTCTTTCCCTGACTGGGATGGTGTGTTCTGCCTCCCAGCTGAGGACAGTAAGTGGCTTGGACTAAGACCTAGAATAGGCTGAAGACCTAAACTGGGGTGCTTTCTCTTCCTCTTCCCCTTCCCTCTCCTCTTTCTCCTTTTTCCCCTCCTCCTCCTCCTCCTCCTCCTCTTCCTCCTTCTCCTTCATTTAAAATTTTTGTTTGTTTGTTTTGGTCTATTTGAGAAATGGTCTCCCTGTAACCACAGCTGGCCTGGAACTTGCTGTGTAGACCAGGCTTGCCTTGAACTCACATAGATCTGCCTGCCTCTGCCTTCCAAGTGCTGGGATTAAAGGCGTGCGCCACCATGCCTGGCTCATTTTGAATTTTTATTGTGTTTATTTATCTGTGTATGTTTACATGCTTGTGCACCATGGTACCTATGTGGAAGCCAAAGGACAACTTGTGGGAGTCTGTTTTTTACTTCTACCATATGAGTCCTAGATATTAAACTTAGGTTGACAGGCTTGGTGGCAATGCCTTATCTGCTGAGCCCTTTTACCAGCCCACGGGCCTTCTTGAGGTCCTGGGAATCCTGCTGGTGGGAGGGTTCCTGGCTGCCTGGAAAAGGAACATTGGTGGGTCAAAGCTTGGGTTCCTTGTAGTGATCAGGTTTGGGCAGCTGGGGTAGGAGAACCAGGTCCCAAATGGTCTTCCTGGATGTTAGCACTCAGTAGCCCCAAGGAGCTGTAGGTGAGTTGATCACAGGTGACCCAACTCCAAACCCTTAGAGGCTGTGCTCTGAGCAGTAGACAAGTAGATCCCTGTAGGCTGGGCCTGAGCTTCTGCTGATTAGCCTTCCCCGCCTTCCTGCCCTGCATCCTGTTTTCTTCCTGCCCTGTTGGCCAGCCCTGGGCCAGGCCTGACCCCTAGCTCTGAGGCCGGCAGCATTGGCTGTGTTTCTTGACCCTTTCCTTAGTTGGCTAGGGCCCTGGAGTGGGGCATTCCAGGATCATAGGGACCCTCCCCCAGATCATGCATACTTGGGGATTCTCTGCTGTAGGCCTGGGTATGATCTGACAAGTGAATATTCACATGCATGTGTTCACGTATGCATGGAATGTCTTGATGAGCTTCAGGACAGAGCACCCTGACTTAGCAGGGTACAGTATTGCTGGTCTTGCCCCTCATCAATGTCACACCAAAAGGATGCTGTTAAAAGTTACAGCCAGGGACTGGAGACGGTTCAGCAGTTAAGAGTGCTTGGTAGTTTTCCAGAGGACCTGAATTTGGTTCCCAGGACCCATGTCAGCCTGCTCACAACTGCCTGTAACTTCAGCTCCAGGGTCCAATTCCCTCTTCTGGCTTCTGTGTGTTCTATCATCCATGTGTGTGTATGCACACACACACATAAATAATAAATTTATTTATTTAGTCTTTTTTTTTTTGTCTTTTCAAGACAGGCTCTCCCTGTAGTCCCAGAACTCACTCTGTAGACCAGGCTGGCCTTGAACTCACAAAGATCTGCCTGCCTCTGCCTCCCATTATTTAGTCTTTTTGAGACAGGGTCTCCCTATAGCCCCAGCTGGCCTGGAACTCACTCTGTAGACCAGGCTGGCCTTGAATTCATAGAGATCTGCCTGTCTCTGCCTCATGAGTGCTAGGATTAAAGGCATGCACCACCATGCCTGGCTTAAAGATAGTTCTTAGCCGCCATGTGGGTGCTGGGAATCAAACCCGGGTCCTCTGCTAGAGCAATCAGTGCTCTTAACCGCTGAGCCATCTCTCCAGCCCCAATAAATATTTTTAAAAAGCTGCAGGTGGTCCTGAGGCATGAGTGAGGGTGTGGTCTGAGCAGGGGCCTGGCAAAGCAAGGTTAAGAATATTGGGTTTCTGGGTCTGGAGAGATGACTCAGTTAAGAGCACCTGCTCCTTTTGCAGAGGATCAGAGTGCAGTTCCTAGCATCTGTATGGCAACTAACAACTGTAACTCCAGTTCCAGGGGATCCAACATCCTTTTCTGGCTTCTGAAGACACTGAACATGCCTGTGGTATACTTAAGTACATGCAAATGCAGGGAAACACTCATACGAAATAATGAATTAATAAATAAATGAATAAATAAATCAATCTTTTAAAAGAATAACAGGTACAGGGGCTGGAGAGATGGCCTAGTGGTTAAGAGCGCCGACCGCTCTTACAGAGGACCTGGGTTTGATCCCCAGCACCCACATGGCGGCCGAGAACCATCTGAAACTCCAATTCCAGGAGAACTCCAGTTCCAGGGGAATCCGACACCCTCTTCTGACCTCCGTGGCATTGCACGAAACAGGTGCACAAACCTGCATGCAGACAGTACATTGATACACATACAGAAATAAATTAAAAAAATTTTTAGTTCAAAATCTAAAATGGTGTAAAATGCCTTATCTCACAGCCTTTCTTTCTGTGCTGGGCCGCCTCTCCCTCTGTTTTTCCTGTACTATACACCAGATCCATCTATGTTGGCAAAGCCCAAAATAAAGCTTAAAAACAGTTCCCTTGCCAGGCGTAGTGGCACATGCCTTTAATCCTAGCACTCTAGGAATCAGAGTCAGGTGGACCTTTGTGAGTTCAAGGCCAGCCTGGTCTACAGAATGTGTTCCAGTACAGCCAGGATAGCTGGGACTACAAGGAGACCCTCTCTAAAATAAGAAACACAAACAAAACTCCCTTTTGATCCCAGAATTTAACCCAGCAGATGAACCACCACCATACAACATAGACTTCCAGGCTTACCCCCCCACTGCACACCCTCCTCTCAACTTCTCTTCCTTCTGCTCCCTCAGAATCTCTGAGTTCCCTTCCCCTTTCTTCACCCCACTCGCTGGCAACTTCCTTATCTCCCCAATCACTAACTGCAACTCCCTTACCCACTTACTCCCTACCCTCCAACTTAGGCCTCCAGTTCCTGGGTTTGGAGAACTAACTGCAGTCTCCAATCTTCATCCCACCTCATTCTAGTTCAACTTCTGGGACAACAGGACCAAGAGCACCCCTGTCTCACCCACTTCCACTGGGTTCTTTCCTGTGCCCCTACCCTCCATCACCATTGATCACTAAATCTCTGGGTAAAAGTAAAAAGGGAAATCAAACACTCATCCAGTGAAGAGGAAAGGAATGGAAAAAGCCTCAGAAGCAGAATGGAGGAAGCAGAACAAAGAATATTCGACCCGGAAGATAACACAGAACAACTAAAAACCTCAAATAAAGATTATGAAAAATTTAAAAATACACAAAAGTGGAAAAACCAGGAACTGTGGTACACTATGAAAAGATCAAACCTCTGCATCATAGGAATAGANGGTCTGTTCCTGGCCTGTGCCTCAAACTCTATCTTATCACTCTACGTTTTCCCCCAACCAGGTGATTCTGATCCTGGGATGTGCATGTTCGTAGGCTCAGTATAATCTGGGCCTTCCTTCTGCTTGCTCTAATAGTTGGATGCTGGAAACTTCCATTTGCTGGTGTGACTTTCTTTCCATCTCCCTCACTCTGCTCCACACCTGGCAGGCTGAGATTTCCTGGACTCCATCAATAGATTCCCTTGTTCTCCTGATTTCTGTGGGTCCACTTGATGGGCAGGAAGCTGGAGGCAACTTCTGATATTTCCCTCTCTTCTGGGAGACCATATCGCCTGTTGGGCTTCACCTGTGGTGGGCTACCTTTCTCTGGGTTCTGGCAACCATTTCTTTCCTTGACCCCTGGGGACCTCAGCAAGCCATTGCTTCTAGCCCCACAATGTTTCCTATGAATTCCCCCTGAGTAATTGCTCTTTGGCTACAGTGAGCATCTCATCTGTTTCTAGTTGGGGCCCTGACTGATAAGCTCAGTTATCCTCCGGGTTTCAGCCTAGTCCCCCCTACCTACCCTGTCCAGTCCAGTTTTTCCTTACCTGTTTCCATGAGAGCACTGGGCAGACATTGACTTTCACCCACATAGCTCTCTCTGGCCTATATTTGTGCCTTGTTCCCTTGGCCATTCAAATTTGCCTTCCTAGCTTTGGCCCTAGCCCCTCCAATGGCACCTGGCACTCAGCAAGTGCTGAGCCAGTTTGTAGGGTGAATGATGGCTGAGCTCAGAGAAAGCATTTCAAGGAAGGCCATGGGCACCATACACCAGTAGCTCTGCTGTGGCACAAAACAAGACATGAAATGGTTTTATAGCAAGAACCCACTGGGATGCTGCACATTGATAAGGACAAGTAATTTTTATGTGTTAAAAGCTCTATTTTATTTACTGATAATACATTTATGCATATGAGTTTTTTTTTCTTTAAATTTTACTATAAGTTTTCACATAGCCACAAATAGTAGAGAGAATCAGGTCTTTGTTTTTCTATTTGTTATTTATTCTAAACCTTTTTTCCTGTATTTTTACAGGAACTTTGGGACTGTATAACATTGCTAAGCAAGCAGTCTACCAACAGAGCTATATCCCCAACCCATTCCTTCTTTTTAAAAGTCAAGTTTATTGAGGTTCACTTTACATTACCATAAAATTCACTCTTTAAGGCATGGAGCTGTCGTGAATGCTCAAAACAGAAGACTTCATTGCCCTACAAAGTTCCCTCGTTACTTTTCTTAGTCCATTCATTCCACTTCGATTCCATGGCAACCACTGGTCTGTTTTCTGTTCCTATGCTTCTGCCGTTTTCAGAGTGTCCATAAATGATAACACAGTACATTGTAGCTGGGAAGGGTGGCACATATCTGTAGCCCCTACACTCGGGAGCCAGGGCAGGAGGATCAGAAGTTCAAGACCAGCTCATTTACATAGGAATTCAAAGCATCTGGGCTACAAGAGAGTCTGTCTGAAAACAAAAACAAACACAATCAACAAGCATTCTTTTCAGTTAATAGCTGATTCCACTAACCAACTGAGCCACAGTGGCAGATTAATTTCTTGTTATCTAAGGACAAGCTGAAGGGTTTGGTGGCCTGATTGAGGGGTCCCCTTAGAGGCCCCAGAGCCTGGTGGTATTGTTATACAGTGCTTCAGGCCACAGAATAACTATGGGAGTTTGAGAGGTTTTAATATCAGTCTGGCCTGGACTGGGTTTGAGTAGCTTATAGAACAGACTAGATTTTTCTAATGCCAACTAAAGAAGCGATTTATTATCTTGGGAGTGATAAAAACAAACAAAACCCAGGCTAGGATTTTATCCGGCAGGGCAGCACACCTCTGGGGGAAAGAGAGCTACCTCATCCTTGTGGCCTGTTTAGTGAAATAGTGACAACCCTGCCCCCTCCTGCATCTGTCTTGAAGGTACACTCCTCATTTTTCAACTGCAGGGCTTCTGTTTGAACTAAATATCATCTCGTTTGGAAGCATTCTGGAAGCTTCCATGCATAGTAAGCAAGATGATGCTGTGTGTGAAAAAAGCATCACCTTTTTTGGGGACCTGGAGTTGATTTTGCTGTTTCTAATTTTTTTTTTGTAACAGGCTAGCCTCAAATGCACCATGTAGCCAAGGATGACGGTGAACTTCTCATCTTCCTGCCTCCTCCTCAGTAGTTACTGAGTTTCAGGTGTAAGCCATGACATCCATTTATTATATTAATTTAAACAATTATGAGTCTTATGAGCATAAATGAAGCCCTGGGTTCAACCCCAGCACCTTAAACCAAGCTGGTGCTCTGGTACACAATCTGTAATCCGAACTTGTCATGTGGGCAAAAGTTCCAAGCTGGAGCTTGGAGAGCTGGCTCAGTGGTTAAGAGCACTGGAGCTGCTCTTGCGCGAGGACTGGGGTTTGATCCCAGCACTCCAGCCACTAGTTGTACAATCATGTAACTTAGTTCAGGGGATCCAACCTCTTTCTTGACCTCTGCGGGCAATGCACACAGCTAGGGTGCACTATATACATGCATGCAAACACTCAACACAATTAAAATTAAAAATAAAAATAAAAATTTTAGTTCAAAGTCATACATCCCACTATAGATGGAGTTTGAGGTCCAGCCGGATAGATAAGACCCTACTTAAAAAACAAAAATCAGGGGCTGAAAGAGATGGCCTAGCGGTTAAGAGCGCCAACTTGCTCTTTTCACGAGGACCCTGGTTCGATCCCAGCACCCACCATGGCGGTCGAGAAACCGTCTGAAACTCCAATTCCAGGAACTCTAGTTCCAGGGAATCCAACATCCTCTTCTGACCTCTGCGGCATTGGCAAAACAGGTGCACCAAACTGCATGCAGACAGTACATATCCATACACATACAGAAAATAAATAAATAAAATAAAAGTTTTTTTTTTTAAAAAAATAAAAAAAATCAGGCTGGAAAGATGGCCTAGCGGTTAAGAGCGCGACTGCTCTTGCCAAGGACCCGGGTTCGATCCCCTAGCACCCCATGGTGGCTGAGAACCATCTGTAACTCAATTCCAGAGGAACTCTAGCTTCCAGTGGAAATCCGAACGCCCTTTTCTGACCTCCGCTGGCATGCACGATACGGCGTCACAAACCTACATGCAGATAGTTACTTCAACCACATACAAAAATAAATTAAATTAAAAAAATTTTATACAATGAACACAAAAGCATTCTGGATTGTACCGTGGCTCACTCCTGCAGCCACTTGCTCCTAAGAGCAGACTCTGTGATGTGCTTCCGGTGGCCTGCCGGTGACACGGTGTGGGGAATACCAGTCCTCTACCTACCGGCTTGTTGAAGTGAATGGACCTTAAAGAGTTCTCAGGGAAGTCAGGGGGCCAGACAAGGGTCGAGACCAGAGGGATCTCCCTCCCCCTAACCATCAAGGTGCCAAGCAGCTCTCCTGGAGCGGAGACACTGAGTCAGTCCTCCCTCCTACTGCAGCCAGGGGGCAGCTGCAGTTGGGGTAGCTGCGGGGTTGTCTTAACCAGTCAGAAAGAGGAATCCAGAGATAACAACAACAAAAATTAATGGACAAGACTGATTTAGGAATAAAGTAATTATGAATATAAGGAATAACAGGCCAGGAGTAGGATGGAGCAGGGAGATGGGGAGAAGGAAGATGGTTGCTAGAAGCGGTTTCGGGCCTTGGGAATTGAGGGACAGCGCTGGGACGCAGAAGGGAGGGCCTGAAAGGCACCCAGCTCGGTCACCCAGTGGGTGAAACCCTGGACCTCTCCCAGTCATGACGCAGGCAGGTGCAGGGCCCGTGGCCTCGTGGAAGGGCGGGGCTAGGGCGGGGCCGAGGGGCGGGGCCGACGCCGCGCGGCGGGCGGGGTTCGCAGCTCAGCTCCTGAGAGAGCAGCGGGGGCCGCGGAGCTGGAGCCAGAGGAGCCAGAGCCTGCGGGAGAGCAGGAGAGAGGGCCGGGCCGGAGCCGGCTCCATCAATATGGGGTCCGCAGACTCCAAGCTGAACTTCCGGAAGGCGGTGACCGCTGGACCACCAGACGCAGGTGCGCCCGGGGACCGCAGCCTCTGCCATCCACCTGCCCTGGCTGGGTGGCGCGGTTAGGGCCGGGGGCTGGGCGAACTTGGCTGGCTAGAGGATGGGGTGATCCGACTGGTCCAAGAGGGTCCGGGTATGAGGCCAGCGCTGGAAAGGGACCGTTTCTCTTATTCCATCGGGCTCCATACCTTGGTCCCGGGAGCCCACCGTGGTTGTGTCTGCTATTCCTGGGGAACACCTCTCCCCTGGCGCCGCTTGCTTGCCACCTTAGGCTGAGTGCGTGTGCCTATCCTGAAGCCCGCGACAATGCGTCCGTCCCCTGTCCCGCCCCACAGTGCTCACAGCCTGGCATCGCCAGCCTCTCCCTGCTCCTCCTATTCCCATTCCTCGTCCCCCTCTCTCTCCCTGCCCCTCGGTTGCCACGGTCCGGTCCGAAACCAACAACCTTGGCTGACTCAGTGACAAAACAAAAGCCCAGCCGCGCCTGCCCTGGTGGCGGGGGAAAACAGCTGTGCTGCGGCGAACAGTGGCAAGCCTAGCAGCAGAACAGCAGCAGCACAGCAGCAGCAGCAGCAGGCGGCCTCACTGGGCCCGGTTGATGCCTGCAGGGCAGGGAAGGCCCAGGTCTTCCTGGGGTGCATGCAAAGTGGCAGACAGCGGCAGCCTGGTAAAGGGATCTGTCCTTAAGTCTAGGGAGCCCTGATCTCCACTTGGGGACGCTCCAGGGGCGTCCCCAGAGCGTGGGGGAGGGAAGGAATGGCTGTTTCTGGTACCCTTTGGCCTCTGGTTTCAGGATGCATAGGGGACTCCTGTCCTAGATGGCCCTTGTCCCCAGCCTAACCCACACTCTGTCATTCTCCCCCGCATAGTCCACAAGTGTCACCGTAGCCTTCCTCCTATCCTCAAATGTACCGCAGAGCAAGGCTGCTTTCCTTCCCAACCCTCTCTCCTCACCCCTGAACAAGACCACTTCTGGTCAATCTGGTGAGATGCTTCCCAAGGGCCCTCACTGTGTGAAGGGCGGCTCAGGACCTCCTGCTCATCTGCTTTCCCATCCTGTCTCTTCCTCTTGACCAGTTTGAGCGGATCAGGAGAGCCATCTCCCCACAGCCAACCAGTGAGGGACTCAGCAGGCAGCCGTCTGTTCCCCACCATAGAAGGGTCAAGAGTTGAAAAATGTCCAGGGCCTCTGGAGAACCCAGCTCCAGCTGAAAGGCACTTGATAGGGAAACATCTGCTTCATGTCTGATCCCTGTGGCTTGTTCTGGAACTTCAAGGATGAGGCGTATATAGGTGTGCAGTAGTTAGGCGGCATGTGGCCTGCCTTTCTGTGTTGTCGGGTGGACAGTGGGAGAGGGGAGGAGAGCTCCCTCATGTTACACTTGTTCTTGGGTGAGGAGACACCTCTGTCTGGAGGAAGGTGCAGTGCGCTCAGCAGGTCCTTTACCAGGCTAGCAGCCTGAGCTAGGCCAGATCCAAAAAGGTCTGCAGTGACCAGCTCAGGCCCCTGCCCCCAAATCCTGCATCCCTCTCTTTCCCTGACTGGGATGGTGTGTTCTGCCTCCCAGCTGAGGACAGTAAGTGGCTTGGACTAAGACCTAGAATAGGCTGAAGACCTAAACTGGGGTGCTTTCTCTTCCTCTTTCCCCTTCCCTCTCCTCTTTTCTCCTTTTTCCCCTCCTCTCCTCCTCCTCCTCCTTTCCTCCTTCTCCTTACATTTAAAGTTTTGTTGGTTTTTTGAATGTCTATATTGAAATGGTTCTGCCCTGTAACCCCAGCTGCCTGGATAACTGCTTGTGTGTAGACCAGGCTTAAGCCGTTGAACTCACATAGATCTGCCTGCCTCTGCTCTTCCAAGTGCTGGAATTAAAAGGCCGATGCAGCCACCATGCCTGGGCTCATTTTGAAATTTGATTTGTTTATTTATCTGTGTATGTTACATTGCTTGTGCACCATGGTACCTATGTGGAAGCCAAAAGGACCAACTTGTGGGAGTCTGTTATCTTACTTCTACCATGATGAGTTCCTAGATATTAAACTATAGGTTGTCAGGTTTGGTGGCAATGCTTATCTGCTGAAGCCCTAATTTACCAGCCCACGGGCCTTCTTGAGGTCCTGGGAATCCTGCTGGTGGGAGGGTTCCTGGCTGCCTGGAAAAGGAACATTGGTGGGTCAAAGCTTGGGTTCCTTGTAGTGATCAGGTTTGGGCAGCTGGGGTAGGAGAACCAGGTCCCAAATGGTCTTCCTGGATGTTAGCACTCAGTAGCCCCAAGGAGCTGTAGGTGAGTTGATCACAGGTGACCCAACTCCAAACCCTTAGAGGCTGTGCTCTGAGCAGTAGACAAGTAGATCCCTGTAGGCTGGGCCTGAGCTTCTGCTGATTAGCCTTCCCCGCCTTCCTGCCCTGCATCCTGTTTTCTTCCTGCCCTGTGGGCCAGCCCTGGGCCAGGCCCTGACCCCTAGCTCTGAGGCCGGCAGCATTGGCTGTGTTTCCTTGACCCTTTCCTTAGTTGGCTGGGCCCTGGAGTGGGGCATTCCAGGATCATAGGGACCCTCCCCCAGATCATGCATACTTGGGGATTCTCTGCTGTAGGCCTGGGTATGATCTGACAAGTGAATATTCACATGCATGTGTTCACGTATGACATGGAAAAATGTCTTGTATGAGCTTCAGGACAGAGCACCCTGACTTAGCAGGATACAAGTATTGCTGGTTCTTGCCCCTCATCAATGTCAGCACCAAAAGGATGCTGTTTAAAAGTACAGCCAGGGAACTTGGGAAGGATGGTTCAGCAGTTAAAGAGTGCTTTTGTAGTGCTATTGCAGAGGACCTGGAATTGTTCCAGGACCCCTGTCAGTCCTCTCCAAAACTGCCTGTTACTTCAGCCTCCAGGTCCAATTCCCTGCTTCTGGCTTCCTGTGTGTTCTATCATCCATGTGTGTGTATGCCACACACACACATAAATAATAAAATTATTATTTAGTCTTTTTTCTTTTTGTCTTTTCAGGAATCAGCTCTCCCTGTAGTCCAGCTCCGAGTTCACTCTGTTAGACCAGGCTGGCCCTTAGAAACCACAAACGATCTAAGTCCTGCGGCTCTGCCCTCCCATTATTAAGTCTTTTTGAGACAAAGTGGGCTCCCTGTAGCCCCAGCTGGCCTGGAACTCACCTGTAGACCAGGCTGGCCTTGGAATTCATAGAGATTGCCTCTCTGCGCCTCATGTGAGTGCTAGGATTAAAAAGGCATGCACCACCAGGACTTGCCTTGGACTATTAATAATAAGTAAAATTAAGGGGGGGGAATGATGATCTTAGCCGCCATGTGCGGTGCTGGGAATTCAAAACCCGGGTCCTCTGCTAGAGCAGTCAGTGCTCTTAAACGCTTGAGCCATGTCTTCCAGCCCCAATTAAATATTTTTAAAGTGACAGTGTGGTCCTGAGGCATGAGTGAGGGTGTGTTGAGCAGGGGCCTGGCAAAGCAAGGTTAAGAATATTGGGTTTCCGGGTCTCCGAAGAAGAAAGAGATGACCAGTTAAGAGCACCCTGCTCCTTTGCATGAGGATCAGAGTGCCAGTTCCTTAGCATACTGTATGGCAACTACAACTTGTAACTCCAGTTCCTAGGGATCCTAACATCCTTTTCTGGCTTCTTACAGGACCACCTAACCATGCGCTTCCAACATACATTATGAAGTCACACAGTATGCATGATACATACAGAAAAATATATAAATAAATAAATGATAAAATAAATCAATCTTAATTAAAAGAATACAAAAGATACAGGGGCTTGAGAGATAGTTGCCTAGTGGTTTTAAGAGCAGCCGAACGCTCTTTACAGAGGACCTGGGTTTGATCTCCAGCACCCACATGGCAGCGAGAACCATCTGAAACTCCAATTCCAGGAGAACTCCAGTCCCAGGAGGAAATCCGACACCTCTCTAATCTGACCTCCGCCTGGCATGCACGAACAGGTGCACAATCCTGCATGCAGACAGTACATTGATACACATACAGAAATAAATAAAAATTTTATAAACAATTAATAAATAAATAAAAGAATACCAGGTACAGTGGGTGACACGCCTTAATCTCCTAACCAGGAGGCAGAGGCAGTTAGATGTCTGAGGAAATTTCAAGGTCCAGGCCTGGTCTACATTAGAAGCTTTCAGGCCAGAAGCCTGTCTAATAAGATTCTGTCTTAAATACAAATAAAAATAACATGGAAAAACAGCCCAAAACACAAACCAACCGACCATATTTACCCTGCCGACTCCCAAACCATCACAAAAACAAACAAAAAATTATTTTCCTTCTAGGTCATGCTCAGTCTCTGTGCCACTTGCAACAGAGGCGCTAGGAGCGAAAATACTTCTCTATTTAAAGAAACCAGTCTTGCATAAAAAAATTACAAAGAATAAACAATTAAAAATTATTTGTATTTAATTATTTTTGATGTGTATGAATGTTACTTTGGCATGTAGAGGCTTGCACCGCAGTGTCGTGCAGCAATCCACGGAAGGTCAGAGAGGGTGTATAGATTTCCCCTGGAACTGGAGTTCTCCTGGAATTGAGAGTTACAGATGTTTCTCAGCCGCCATTGGTGCTGGGGATCGAACCCAGGTCCTCGCTAAGAGCAGTCAGGTGTCTTAAACACGTAGACATCTATCTCCAGCCTAATTAATACACTTTATTTATGTGTGTGTTTATGTTGTATGCCTGCATGTCTGTAAAGTGCTAAGCAGGTTATGCAGTGCCTTGCACGGACAGAAGAGGCATCAGACCCCATTAAACTGGAGTTAAGCGACAGTTGTAGCTACATGGGTTAAGATCTGACCCTGGGCTCTTCTGCTAACGAGGCAGCCAGTGCTTCTTACACATGCTGTAGCCATCCTCTCACTCTCCATGCTTACAATTTGAAAGCTTCTCTTCGGTTACATGGAGAGCCAAATGGTGGGATCACTGAGATGGGATCTGAGCTATGCCTCTTGCCCCAAGCCTGACAGGTTCCAGTGACCCTGCTTAATGCCTGTATTATTTGTCTAGCCTGGAATGGGAAGGAATGGTCACCAGTGTGAGGCCCTAAGGCCCAGTGGGACCAGGAGAGGATGTGTAAGTGGAACACGGGAGAGGCAGGTGGAACACAGCTTAATGGTAGAGTGCTTGCCTAGCATGTATAAGGCCCCAGGTCTAATCTTCAGGAAAAGAGACAGAAAGTAGTCCAGGCATGGTGATGCACGCCTTTAGTCCTAGCACTTGGGAGGCAGAGGCAGGTGGATCTTTGTGAGTTCAAGGCCAGCCTGGTCTACAGAGCAAGTTCCAGGCCAGCTGGGGCTACAGGGAGACCCTGTCTCGAAAAGACCAAAAAAAGAAAGAAAAAAGATGCAGAAAGTAAGAAAATGTGAAGGTTTGATTTCCAGAGCCAGGTATAGTGGCACAGGCCTGTAATCCAACATTCGGGAGATTGAGGCTGGAGGATTATATTTTGTTTTGTTTTTTAATTTAATTAATTAATTTATTTTTTATGTGTATGAATGTACTGTCTGCATGTAGGTTAGTGCACCTGTGTCATGCAATGCCGCAGAGGTCAGAAGAGGGTCTCGGATTCCCCTGGAACTGGAGTTCTCCTGGAATTGGAGTTACAGACGGTTCTCAGCCGCCATGTGGGTGCTGGGGATCGAACCTGGGTCCTCTGCAAGAGCGTCGGCGCTCTTAACCGCTAGGCCATCTCTCCAGCCCCAGGATTATGGTTTTGAGGCCAGCCCACACAGGGAGTTCCAGGCCAGACTGAGCTACATGAGTGGTGGTGTTGGGCAGAGAGACAGAACTGTGTTCCTGAGGGCTTTTTCTTCTACTCCCAGACTGGGCTGCTCCTTCTTTTCCTTCCTTTGCTTGACCTCCAAGGCCCCTCCTAAATCCCATTTGGATTTCAGAGCTAGATGAAGGACCTTGGCTGATAAACTATGTCAGAGGCGGTAGTGGTAGCTCCTAGGAGGGGGGCAAAATATCTGCAATGGGCCATTTCCAGAGGTGTTCTCGGTTGGGAAGTTCTGCAGGTTTTCTGGGGGGTCTGGCCCAGGGCCACCCAGACTGGGAGTATTCTGCTCCTGAATCCCAGTGTGTATCAAATGACTACTGAGGCTGAGGGTTTGAGAGCCAGCAAATCCCAGCCGCCCCCGCCCCTCCTTTGGCCTTTGTTCCTCTAGGTACAGCGAACTCGCTCTACCAGTTCTGGGACTGAGCAAAGCTCATGCCAGGCTTGTGCTAAGGCCATACTAACCTGGAGCTCCCTGGGATAGACCTAGGGGGGCATTTTTGTTCAGGGATTGGCCTGGGGGTAGGGGGACACCAGTACCTTGGTAAAGCACACAAGCCCAGCCTTGGGTTTGGAGAGCCCCCCGGCACTCGGGCCTGCCAGGACTTAGGGTAACTTCAGCATCTGCCATCTGTCTCAACTGTAAGATAGAGGAAGAAGGGCAACTGGACTGCTGGGCTTTGAGGAGAGCGCACCTGGAGTGAATGTGGTGACGAGAGGTGGGCGTGGGCTGGAGGTTCCCGAGTGGGAGCAAGCCCGTAGTCTGTGCTCTGGGAGACTCTTTGGAGAAAGAAGCTTTGGGGATAGGGAACAGGATTATAATATCTAGATATAGATATAGACGATATAGATATAGATATATAGTATAATATCATCCTAGTTTCCTTTCTGTTGTTCTGATAAAACGCACTGACCGAAATCAACTTGGGGAAAGAAAGGGCTTTTTTTGGCTTATAATTACAAATCACAGTCCATCAGTGAGGGGAGTCAGAGCAGAAACTCAAGGCAGGAACCATGGAGGCCTGCTTGCTGTTTCACAAACAGGCTCGTGCTTTTCCCTCCCCCCCTCCCTCCCTCCCTCCCTTCCTTCGTTCCTTCGCCTTCCTTTGCCTCTTTCTTCTCTCCTCTCCTTCCTTCCTTCCTCCTTCCTTCCTCCTCCTTCCCTCCCTCCCTCCTCCCTCTCTCTCTTCTCTCTCTCTTTCTTTCTCATGTGTTTGGATGTTTATCCTGTATGTATTATGTAAGCACACCTGTGTCATGCAAATGGCAAGTGTGAGCCAAAAAAGTTTGGGTGTCAGGATACGATCTGGACAGATAGTAGATAAGTTCAACTATGTGGGTGCTAGGAGTCAAACCTGGGTCCTCTGCAGGAGCAGCCAGTGCTCTTAACTACTGAGCCATCTCTCCAGCCCCACAGGCTCATGCTTACCCAGCTCTCTTATAAATTGCAGGAACATCTGCCTAAGGACGGTACTGCTCACAGAGGGTTGGGCCTTCCTTCATTGATTAATAATCAAGACAGCCTCCTACAGACATGCTTCCAGGCTAGTCTGATCTGGAAAATTCCTCAATTCTAGCCCCTCCTCTCAAATGACTCCTGGCTGTGCTAAGTAGCCAATACTAAGTAGGACAAATATTATATTATATATTATATTCGCTGATGTTAAGGGTAATTGTTGGGGGCTGGGAGATGCTAGTGGTTAAGAGCACCGTACTGCTCTTTGGCCAGAGGACCTGGGTTCGATCCCAGCACCCACTGGTGGCTGGGAACCGTCTATAACTCCAATTCCAGAGAGAACTCAGTTCCGAGGGATTTGACAACCCTCTTCTGACCTCTGGACGGCATTACATGAGACATGGGGCAAAACCTGTTTGCAAACAGTACATTCATACCATAAAAAAAAAAAAAAAAAAAAAAAAAGAGTAACGTGTATGGGGGAGCAGGTAGCAGGGCCTCAGGGCCTTATGAACTCTAGGGTTTCAGGTGAGCAGTCAGGAAATGTCTACCTGCAGGAGATGACCTTCTCCACAGGGAGAAGCCTGAGGGAGGGTCCTGGCCCCTCCAAAGAAACAATCGTTTCAAAGGCAAAAGTAGCCAGACGTAGCTGCACATGCTTATTAATGTCAGCACTTGGAAGTCTGAGGCAAGAAAATTGATACAAGTTTGAAGCCAGCCTGGTTTACATAGCAAGTTCCAGCCATCTAGGGCTACACAACATTCTGTTTAAAAAAAAGCCACTTGAGAGATTGCTGCTGCTGCTTCCTCCTCCTCCTCCTCCTCCTCCTCCTCCTCCTCCTCCTCCTCCTCCTCCTCCTTCTTCTTCTTCTTCTTCTTCTTCTTCTTCTGTCTTTTTTCAAGACGGTCTCCCTGTAGCCCCAGCTGTCCTGGAACTCACTCTGTAGACCAGGCTGGCCTTGAACTCACAAAGATCCGCTTGCCTCTGCCTCCCGAGTGCTAGGATTAAAGGTGTGCGCCACCACGCCTGGCTTGTATTTTCTTTTATTAGCATACAATTGAACACAAAATTAGGGTTATTTTATGGTTAGCTTGGTGTGTTGTCTTTTTTATTTTTACTTTTTATATAACATCACAGCTGTCACATCTTCCATTAATAGTCTTTGAAAATGTTATTTTAAAAATGTTTTTAGTTTATGTATTTTTAGTTTATGTATATGAGTGTTTTTTTTTTTTTCTTTTCAAAACAGGGTCTCCCTGTAGCCCCAGCTGTCCTGGAACCCACTCTGTAGACCAGGCTGGTCTTGAACTCACAAAGATCTGCCTGCCTCTGCCTCCCAAGTGCTAGGATTAGTATATGAGTGTTTTACCTGCATGTATGTAAGTACACCCATGTTTTGTAGTTTCCTTTCAATTGTTGTGACAAGACACTCTAAGACCAACTTGGGGGAGGAAAGGATTTATTTAGCTTTCATATCCTGGGTCACAGTATCACTGAGGGAGCCCAAGGTAGGAACTGGTGGGGGGGGGGGAGACCTGGAACAGAGACCATAGAGAAGCTAGCTGCTTACTGACTTGTTCCCCTGGCCTATGCTCAGCCTGCTGTTTTCTTATACAATACAGAACAACCTGCCCAGGGGTGGCACTGCCTACAGTGTGCTGGGCTCTCCCACATCACTCAACAGTCAAGAAAATAATGGGCAGACATGGCCACAGGCCAGTCCAATGCAAGAAATTCCTCAATTGAGGCTCCCTCAACCCAGGTGTGTCAAGTTGACAACTAAAGCTGTCCAGCACACTATGCCATGCAGTACCCACAGAGGCCAGAAGAGGGTGTCAGATCCCCCTGGAACTGGAGTTACAAGTGACTGTTAGCCACCATATAGGTGCTGGGAACTGAACCCAGATCCTCTGCAAAAGCAGCCAGTGCTGAGGCATTTCTCTAGCCCTGAAAATATGATTTGATGGCAGCCTTCTACCCTATTGCCTAGATGACCTTAGCTTTTTTTTGGGGGGGGGGTTGAGAGAGGGTCTCTTGTACTCCAGGATGGCCTTGAACTCAAAAACATAGCTTAGGATGAACTTGAATTTCTGAGCCTCTCAAGTGCTCAGACTACAGGCCTTTGTTACTGCTTCTAGCTTATGCAGTGCTAGAGATCCATTCCTGGGCTCTGCGCAAGCTAGGCAAGCCCTAAGGCATACTTAAGATCTTAGCTGACTACTAGAAGAGAGCAAGTGACCAGCCTGTGTGAGGACCTGGGTTCAATTCCCGGTAGCAGAAGATATTGTCTGACTCTTGAGCTGATGTTGAGATTGGACCCAGGAGTTAGTAGGGACTCCCCGAAGGCCTTTGTGTGCAGGAGCCTGGACTTTGGCCCTGTGCTCTGGTGCTTGGGTTGGGGGCCATGTAGCAATGGCTCTGAAGGATTTGAGGCAGGAGCTCTGAGAGTAACTGAACTTGAAGCATGGGCCAGTGGTGGATCCCTAAATGAACATGTACGTCAGTGAGTTCATCGGCTTGGCACTGGGTGGGTGCGCTGAGAGAGAATGAACAGTGAGAAGGCAGTGTTGATGAGTGTAAGCAGAGCACATATGCCCCCGTTGTCTTCTTATGGGGAGTGGGCATAGCCTTGGTCAGGGTACCTGGACACTTGACCTAGGAGTGTGGTCTGGGGATGTGCCTAGGTGGAGAGTCAGCCTTCCTGTCAGAGAAGGGTGGGAATTTATCCAGCGATGTACAGACCCCCAGGGACTCAGTTGGACTTAGTGCCCAGCTGACCTTTGAGCATATACTCTGAATATGCCTTAGCTGACCGCTGGCCACATCTTGCAGCAGCTGAATGATGCTTCTCACCTTCTCATCCGCATTGAGTGATTCCCAGATGCTGGCTGGAATGCAGGATAGAGGCTGTGGCTTTCCTTCAGGGGTCTCTCTGTGGCTCTATTGGTAAGAGGTTGTGTAACTCTGGACACTGATCCCCTTTAGCCTGTGGAAGCCACCGATGATGCCTTTTGGGACCAATTCTGGGCAGACACAGCCACTTCTGTGCAGGATGTCTTTGCATTGGTGCCAGCAGCAGAGATCCGAGCTGTGCGGGAGGAGTCGCCCTCGAACCTGGCCACTCTCTGCTACAAGGTAAGGGCTGTCTGGGCCCTCCCTGCTGCCCCCACCCTCTCCATGGTAACAGACCAGTCTGCAGTGGAGCAGGGCATGCGCTTAGAACATCTCACCTGGAGGTGCCAGAGGGCCTGAGGCTTCATCCAGTCCATTTGCCTTAAGTTCTCTCTGGAGGTGAAGGGGACATGACCCTGGCAGCCACCATTTTTGAGGGCTCCACCCAGCCTGTGGAGCATTTTCCACACACCAGCTCACTAAGCTTCCCTGTGAGGTGCTGCCGTTATGTCTCCATTACAAATGAGGTCTACTTAAAATTTTTATTTATTTTGACTTTTTTTTTTTTTTTTTTATCCTTTGAGCTTTCTTTTTCCATCTTTTGTTGGTCTTTTTGAGACAGGGATTGCATGCACGTAACATATTAAGTCCAGTACAGCTTGCCCTGGAACTGCACTATAGCATAGAGACCCCTGCTGAACGCCATAGAAGCGTCACAGAGATCTGAGAGCACGTAGCACTTCTTTGGTGGTCTCGCGCAGACGTGCTCTTAGATTGAAAAGGGGGTACCAGCAACGGTTCCAGCTATTTGAAGCGTTGTTTTAATACGGAATAGTATGGGTAATTTTTATTTGATGTGTATGTGTTTGCCTGAGCATGATAGTGGATAGTCTAATAACACTCGTATTGATGGTGCAAGTTGGTGACAATGGCAAGCGTGCAGATAGTGTGAGGGGCGGTCGACTGATATCCCTCCTGAGAGTCTGGAGTTGCCTTCCCTCTATATATAACAATACAGTGTGGGTCACTTGTTGATGCCAATCTCTGGGGTTCGTTTGGGAGTGCTGTTAAGCCATCTCTTCAGGCCAGGGTCTTATTAAAAAAAAAAAAAAAAAACAAAAAAAAAAAGCTTTTAGAGAAGTATTTTAATGTAGGCTTTAAGCACAAGGATTAGGAGAGAAAAGGCTCTTAGAAGAAAGTAAGACATATCCAAGTATCCAAACGTCGCTGGCGAGGTGGTCGCTCCTGCTCTCGAGAACAGTACGGACCCAACAAGTACGTCATGTCATTAGGTGCCTCTCTTAATTGCTTGTTTGGACATGTGAGATGCCGTCTTTCCTGAATCTGGTCTGATCTGGCCCATCCCATGTTCCCCTCTAGAGACATATTTTACTCCACCTCCTGTTCAGCCACTGATGGACCCTCCATCCTCAGGGCTCTCCGCAAGCTCCACAAACGCGCCTACAAGGGCTATCTCACTCAGCAGCACAATGCACCAACTCCTCCGCTGCTGCCTGATCTCACCAGCATTGCGGTGGCAGCAATAGTTGTGTGCTCTTGTATATATCTATAGCACGAGAATTGCGGTTTGCGTGTCTCACTTGCTATGAGATAAGTAAGGATGCGAGGTGCGTACCCCATACGAAGCGTTGTCGATGCACAGATCACACGGTGCCAGCCGCCCGGACTAGGCTATGTTCACCACTTTACAGTTTCAATCTCAGTCGAGCGCACGCCAGATCCTCAGAGCGGCGCTTCTTATCTGAGTCTTTACTGGTAGGCCGGGACACGAGAGTTGTAGCTGCTGCACTGATCCTCAGTGGGTTGATGCTCAGGACCAGCTGTAGATCGTGACAGTGGTAGTAAGAGGAACTCCTCCTAGCTGTTACCGTGCTATATATGTATCCCATTCCCCGTTCTTTTCATGACCATGTGTCTGGGAGTGAGTGGTGATGTGGGAGTGTTGGTGATCATGTGGTGTGAGCAGGGCGTGACCATGTCTGTGGGCTGCGATAGGGTAGTACGAAATTACTTCCCAACTTCTTAGGTGCTGAGTTCCTCTGTCAAGGGGCCTCTGCCCTTTGTAGGCTGGAGCAGAGGTGATTCTGTGATAGGCTCGTGGGTTGTGACAGCTCATCAATTGTCAATCGAGCATTAGTCTCCACGAATGGAGATAAGATAGACGCGACATCCGTAAGTATCGGGTAACGAGGTTCGCTCTCCTCTCTCCTACTTCCCAACCTGCTATTTCCTACTCTACCAGGCAAGCCCACAGGCAAGGTTATAGAGAACTCATGCTGAAGATCCGCCTGAGGGATAGACGCGTAGAGCGCCTAACAGCTGCAGTCGGCGGAAGGTCATTCTACTGCCCCCCTAAGTGCGGCTTGTTTGGTTGATATTGGAGATGCCTCATTTCTAGAGCTATAAGCGGATGTTCAACAGCACTTTGACGGAGCGCAAGCAAGTGAATAATCAACCAGGTAAGATATTTCACGTCTCTACGATATTTCACTTACGATCGCTCCCTCATCCCTCTGTCCTCAGTGATGTACTTAACTGCAGCCCCTAGATCGCCGTAATATACACATTCTTGCTCCCATGTTACTCCTGTGCAGCCACCGCTCTCAAATTAGAGATCCACGTCACCCCTCGCAACATATACTCCTGATCTCGGCATAAATCTCAAATATACAGACATGAATCAGAAGCGAGACAGAATGCAGAGATCGAGCAACGCTGTCAAGGGCCCTTGCGCCAGTTATTGAGGTCACCTTAGATCTTCTTGCGCCTGCTATTGCCGATTCTGCATCGTCGTCCAAGGAATCAGCAAAGGCTCTCCATCAAGACAGCAGTCCACGATCCGTGGCATGAGCAGGTCCTGTGGTTTAGGAAGCATGGGCTAGGACCACAAGGGTGTCTTGTAGCGATCACAAGAGAAGCCTGACACTCCTATTGTCCAGGAGGTCTGAGTTGCTGAGGCAGACCCAGTTAGTTTAATGGATCCCAAGCCTGGGGTCACAGCACAGAGCCGAGTGCGGAATGTGACAGCATTCTCTAATCCTAAGCAATACGGAATGGCAGATGGCAGGCAGCATACTGGTGAACATTCTAGATAGAGCCTGACATCCTGGAATCACATGGAGTACACACTCTGTGCTGAGTCCAGAGCCTAGGCGAGCGCTACAGGAATGTGTTACGTCTCCTGCTTTCAAACACAGTGACCTCTCACAAAATAAAAACAAAGACAAAGAAAAAAAAATAGTATAAAAAAAAAAAAAAAAAAAAAAAAAAAAAAAAAAAAAAAAAAAAAAAAAAAAAAAAAAAAAAAAAATACAAAATAAATAATTATACATTTGGATAAGAGATATATCTAATATGGACCTGTGAGGCCACGGGTCAAAGGCAGAAATTAAGACACAATAAGTAGCGGTAATCATAACCTGTGTGTACAAAAGAAGGTGGTATACAGCATGTAAAGAAGAGAAGCCAAGTCTGCGTGCCAGACTCTCCACAACCAGAGACTCCAGTGGCTCTTGTCATAAACCTGGAGTAGAGCTAGTGAACGCCAAGGCGATTACACGAGTTAGTCTCTTTCTCGCACAATACACACTACCTGATAGAGGCAACCTACTGTTAATGGGGAAGTGTCTCTCCCAGGGCTTGGTTGAACCATGTTAGATGTTCTGTACTTTATGTACTCAAAAGGATCCTCTTATTAAATCAAGGTTTTTATGTTGACTCTTGCTCTAAAGATTGGGTGATGATGGCCCACCCTGCTCTGCTGACTTCTTGTGTGTGAAGCCAGTCAACTCCGCCTTACTCCTATTGCGAAGAGCCGCTCAACACACAACACTAACACCCAGTCCTCGACTCTGAAAACAAAACTAAGAGCCAAACATTTCCCTTCCTAGCACCACTTTCTTACTAAGCTTTCAAGGATTTTTCAACAACTTCGAGACCCACAGCTTTCCTCTCTAGCAATGCTAGCAAAATTCTGCCTGGTACCTTCTCCTTCTGTTACTTAGATGCCAATAGAGTAGCTTTCTAGTCTTTCAGCCAGCCACATTTCAATCCCTGAACCAACCTCCCACCCTCTCCCTACCTCAACACTGGGCTTATTCAGCAAGCAATTAAAGATTGAAGGACTATAGGAGGTTTTTTTTTTTTTTTCTCTTCCGTTTTCGAGACAGGGTCTCCGCCTGTAGCGCCCAGCTGTCTGCGAACTCACTTTGTAGACCAGGGTGGCCTTGAACTACAAGATCTCCGACTGCCCTCATGCCAACTCCCACGTGCTAGGATATAAACAGGCGTGTGCCACCACAGCCCGCGCCAGGAGCTTTTAAGCAGATGCCAAAGGCAACATTCAACATTCCGTTTCTTCCTTACGTTAGGACTTAGGGTATGGAGGGTGTCTTTAGGAGACACACAGGAGTGGATGTTGCAGCCCAGGACGAACCACGGAACAGTGAGGAAGCGTGGGTAAGTTGGGTCTGTCCACGTTGTATTTATTTGTTTCCTGCATAACCCTCTCCACAACCCCACCATGTTAACTCATCCGCCATAACCCCAGGTACCAGCGAAGATGTCCACTCGCCTGACAGCGACCTGATAGAATACATCTGGATGCTGGTTGCAATGGGCTGCTATGCTCACTCCCCCCAGCCTAACTACATCCACGACATGAACCGGTGAGCTGGACCTGGGCTGGGTTTTGTATAGCCTTGAGCTGGACTCCTCGGCTCTGGAGTATTCTCGTGTAGCCATTGAGACTGAGACCTTGGCTGGGTTTGTGTAGCTAGAGACCCACGGATCTTAACCAAGAAAATCCATGCCCCATTTACCAACCTAACTCATTGACCTATACAGGGAGAACCAGAGTCCATTTTTCCATGGATTTGGGCAGAGGTGGGATGGGCAGGGTATGGCCAGTCACCCATTCTTAGGAGAGGGCTAGGGTCTTATTATCCTTGCCTTCCTCCGTGCGAGGGATGGAGTGCCTGAACTACTTCAGTTGACCTGCATTCTCAGAGGCCATGTACCTAGCCACACATCTCACAGAAAGCGGCAGCACCAACCCATGGGTTCAGTTCTCTTTTGTTCCACATGGAGAAACAGGTGTACGAACCCTGAGATTTTCTTAGTTCTTGTTCTATGGACTCTACAGGAGTTAAGACTACAGCACCTGCACCGCCCAGCATGGCTATTTAGTTGAGACGAGGGTTGCATGAAAAAAACCTCTTGATAGGTGCAACGGAACTGCAAACTTAGCCACACAGACACACGGCTTAAACCAGAATAAGCTCCATGGGTAGGTCCTTGGGGCCCTTGGGTAGCACACCACGATCCAACTGGGTTCCATCTAGGACCAGAATGTTCAATAGAAGTATAATATAAGGGGTTTGATATGTGTCTCAGTTTGTGGAGTACTTGCCTAGCATATCATAAAGCCCTGGGTGTGCCCTGGCACTGCATGAACTAGGCATGTGTGTACACCCTTTATCTATAATCCAGCACTAGTTTGGATATGGACAGGAGGCGAGAAACGATTTCATGTGTTCAAGATCACTGGCTTAGCATAGTGAGTTCAGGCTAGTCAGGGAGTAGCTGAGACTCTTGTCTCAAAAAACAAAGAGAAAAAACAAAAAAAAAAACAACATTGTAAAAATCGAGTTTATATTCATTAACTCGAGATGTGAAAAAGTCACATGTAACTTGTAATGCAATCACATAATACATTGAAGGCACATATTAACCTTACTTTTTATCTCTTGTTTTAACAAGTCTAGTGTTGTGTTTATATAATAGCATTTGTTTCAACAGGACAAGCACTCAGTAGTAGCTGCAGGCAGCTTGTGGCTGCTCTGTGGGATGGTGGGTGGAGAGGCGATAGATAGGGAAGCCTAGCCTATGCAGGGGCATTTGTGGAATAGGGGGACACTTAGCAGTACTTGTGGGTATCAGGCAGCCACCAGTGGGACAGAGAATGTAAAGCATACCCTCCTGCCATGTATGTGTGTGCTAGTGACACAGGTATCTTAAGGCTGCTAACTGGTTCCAACTCCGTGAGGAAGATCCCCACTCCTGTAACTCACTAGCTGAGTATCTCCTCCTTTCGACCCCTACGTGTCACAGCTCGTCCCTTCTTCCTCTGGGTTGTGCTGGCTTCCCATCCGACTGCTGTTTTGTGCACAAAAGAGAAGAGCACCTGTGACCCCACCAGTAGCCACAGTCGGAGCCTTATCAGGCACACTGCCACCCTTTGTCACTCACTTAACCTCTCCAGGTCTCAGTTTCCTCCCAGTAAGATGAGGAGCTTGAACTCTGACATCTTAGGGATCTGATTCGAGTATTTCTGTGGCCTGGAGCTGGGGGATGGAGCTGGGTTCTGCTTCCCTGAGGGGAAGCTGCTGTCTCTGAAGACCCAGTGTCTGTTCCTGGGAACCTAAGGGGTGTGAACAGGCTCTCCAAGGAGACCCGCACCACAAGGAGAAGCTGTCACATTCTTGTTAATAGATCCCTGTCTGTTGCCCAGCCTGGCCCTACTTAGAGTCAGGCACATGCAGAGATGAGGAGGATCCTTTCCTTCATTCCTGAGGACACGCTCTGCTCCTGCTCTCATGGTCCCAAACCCACAACCTGACACTGGTGTTTGTTGAATGAAGAGGATGGGCCATTGGCTTCTTCCCTGTGCTGGATGGTGGGAGGGCCTGGTGAGTGGAAGCCTCCCTTGCAGGCCAGCGTGCCACTCCTACTCCCCCTGCAGACACAGACACTGCTCCCACCTCTTCACCTCGTACACTCCTCACACCATGTGTGTGCATATGGACCCTGTGGGCTACGGGATCCCCCTACAACCACCTGCTCTTCTCTGACTACCGGGGAGCCCCTGGTGGAGGAGGCTGCTCAGGTGCTCATTGTCACCTTGGACCATGACAGTGCTACCAGCTCCAGCCCCACCGTGGATGGCACCACCACAGGCACTGCCATGGACGATGCTGATGTAAGAATGGAAGGAAGGAAGGCTGTAGGTAGACGATGTCTCTTTTAGTAGACGCTCCAGGTAAAGGACATATAGGGGGTACCTCATGGTGTGCATGGGGCTGTCTGACATGGAAGGGACACGAATATTGTTCCTTGGGCTGGGGATAGGGACAAGACTGAAGGACCTGTTCACTGTGGCTTCCCCCCTTGGCAGCCTCCAGGGCCTGAAAACCTGTTTGTGAACTACCTGTCCCGCATCCATCGTGAGGAGGTAAGAAGGGTACAGTTCTTGTGTAATGTATTTTTATTTATTTTTAACATTTATTTTTTTTTTTTTTTTTTTTTTTTTTTTTTTTTTTTTTTTTTTTTTATTATTATTACTACTATTTGGTCTTTTTCGAGACAGGAGTCTCCCTGTAGCCCAGCTGGCCTGCTAACTTCACTCTGCTAGACCAGTCACAGTCTGGCCTTGAAACTCACAAGAGATCCTCCTGCCTAACTGGCCTCACTGAGTGCTCTGCGGAATTAAACTTGTGATGCCACCACCATGAAGACCCAGCTATTATTTTTTGTTTTTATGTGTATGAGTGTATTGCCTGCATACACCTAAGTACAACTGTCGATTTACAATGCCTGTTAGGCCCCAGCTGGCCTGGGAACTCACTATGAGACTAGGCTGGCCTCGAACACACAAAGATCCACCTGCATCTCCCTCCAGAGTACTGAGATTAAAGGTGTGGGCTACCACCGCGCTTGGCTTAAAGAAAAAAAACAGAATTCTTTTTTGTTTTTTTGGTGATTTCGAGACAGGGTCTGGCGCGGCTGCTAGCCCCAGCTTTGTCTGCGAACTCACTCTGTAGACACGGCTGGCCTTGAACTCACAAAGATCCTCCTGCCTCTGCCTCCCGAGTGCTAGGATAAAGGCGTGCACACCACGCCGCGCGAAAAAAAACCAAATTTCTATTTATTTATTATACTTTTGCCCCGACGCGTAGAGTTACCTGTGTATGCGAGGCCGTGGAGGCCAAGAATAGGGCACCCAAGGGCCGGCCAGTTTGAACTGGAGTTGCAGATGGTATTAGCTACCTTCGGGTATATGGAATGAATCCTGGTGTACCTACTACAAAGTAAAGCATGCTCGCTAACGACAAGTAAAATACGTAGCCCTATTCGTGGATCTATAGCTAGCAACCACACATACCCTTGATGGTCGATGGCTTGGTAAGGGGAGATGGAAGTATAATCCTGCATTTATCCATTGAAGGAATCAAAAGAAACCAACCATTATAAAATGATATGGAATCATGAGACGCCAGCTGGCCTTTGAGATTTGAGAGCTAAGAAGGAATGGATAGATAGAGCATGGAGATGGCCACAAGTTGGTAGAGCACCAAGCCCTGAGCTCAATCTCCAGTACTGTATAGATGGGGCCTGGTGGCGCATGCCTAGTCAATCCACCGAACACAAGGTAGGAGTGAGGCGCGCAAGAGCAGAGTATTACATCATGAGCTCCAGGTTTTCATAGCCCGGAGCACGGGTACTAGGAGACCTTTCGCTCCTAAACATACTATTCAATAAAGTGCAACTCCATCGATACAAGGAGCTCGTAGCTTCAACTAAATGAGGGTAGCTAAGAAGCCCTTGAAGGGAGAGGCTGTGATGAGATTCAGAGAAGGGAGGACAAGAAGGAACAATGGACTTAATGTCCGGCCAGACCCCAGTTCATGTGTTTTGTGGTGGAGGGGAGGTACCGGAGCTCCTTGGACCCTAACTCCTGCAGCTGAGTGACGGGGTTCTCGTCTGCCAACCTAACCCTATCAAATTGCAAACACGATTAGAATGCTAGAAGGCACTGCCCAGCGTGTGGCAAGTGTAAGCGTGCTCTGGCTGAAATTGACAGCTCTGTGATGGGTGGTATGGTCGCGTGTGTCTGTGTGATGTGTGTGTGTGTGTGTGTGCTGATTGCTTCCCAAGTGATGGGTGGAAAGGGTGTTCATTTTTGGAGGGGACAGAAGGATGGGGCATCTGCGCAACAGGGCTCATCAACCAAAGTAGGCCGGTAGGGGCCCAGAGGGTTCAGAGGATCCAATGCAGGGTCTACCCTAGAATCTGAAGCCACAATCCATGCACAGGATCACTTGATTCTGCTCATGGCAGGGACTCCACTTTCACCCAAGGACCGACAGACTGCATCAAATCGTCCTTATGAGTTCCTGGAAGATGGAGAGGGGTGTGGGGGAGCCGACGGGCATTCTCTAAAATAAGAGGGCTAGGGCTATGGTTATAGATCCATGGTTAGGGGCTTGGTAGCCATGCAAATCATTACAAAGTAAGACACCAGCATACCCTCCTGTTCTGCCCCCACCCCAACAGATCCAATTCATCCTCAAGGTATAGCCCTAATGAACACGGTCCATAAAACACAGAACCGGCTAACAGCTAGGCTAAGTCCAACCCTAACCAAATACATGCAATCTCATGATAATAAACCAAACAGCAAACCGCCTACCTGCCTAACTCCACCAAGAAAATCCAGTTCCATCAAGAGTTGCTTGTTCTGTTCTGGAAGCTCTGTGACTTCAACAAGGTGGGTGGCCTAGGGCCTAGCTCAAGTATAGCAGACCTAGAGGGGACATGGAAGGGGTTGAGGACACACTGGAAGCATCCAGGTCTCCACCAGGTACCCGAGGTGGTGTGTCCAGATGGTGGGGTCAGAGCTAGATCTCCCAGCTCACCTGTCTCCTTTCTCCCAGAAATTCCTCTTTTTTGTGCTGAAGAGCAGCGACGTGTTGGACATCCTGGTCCCCATCCTCTACTTTCTCAATGATGCCCGGGCAGATCACTGTAAGGGTATATGATGCTGGGGTACATGTAGGGTGTTGGCTTGGGTGGTCCACACTAGTCCAGTAGTCTGTCCTGACTCCCAGAAGTTCAGGCCTTGTGCCTTAACCTCCCAGGAAGGTCTCCCTCTAGCTCCTGAAAATATGGGTCCCTGCTCTGGGCTCCCCCTCCTCTTCCCTCCCACTATGTGAACCCCTCTTGTATTGTGTGCCCCAGCACGGGTGGGCCTGATGCACATCGGGGTCTTCATCCTGCTGCTTCTGAGTGGGGAGCGGAACTTCGGGGTGCGGCTGAACAAGCCCTACTCAGTGCGTGTGCCCATGGACATTCCTGTCTTCACGGGCACCCACGCGGATTTGCTCATTGTTTTTTTTTCCTTTTTTTATAGGGAGAGAGCTGCGCTGCGTCTCAATTCTCAGCCCTGGGGATGTGGGGGTGACGTCCTCTTGGATGAATTTGGAGGTGGCAGGTACCTTACATTATCCTCCTGTACCCCCTTCTGCGCAGGTATTCCACAAGATCATCACCAGTGGCCACCAGCGGCTACAGCCTCTCTTTGACTGCCTGCTCACCATCGTGGTCAACGGTAGGGATCTGGAGCCGTCCTTCCCCATTCTTACCAGCAGGTGGCACCGGGCCACAGTTCCCTGGCTTCATCTCTCAGCAAGAAATCAAGCCACATGGTAGAATTCTTCTAATTGACGCCTATTTTAAAAAAACAAGTGACAAAAGTTGGACATATTGCGGAAGCCAATGAGATAGGTTCAGAGGGCGGCTAAACTGTTTGCTGTGAAGCCCTGACAACCTGAGTCTAATCCTGGAACCCACCCAAGGCTGACATTGAGGAATGCCACATGAATGTTGTCAGGTTCTGGACACGACCCATGACCAACACAATCGACACACACTACAACACACACACACACGGACACACCATGCACTCACGACCTAATAATATATCTTTAAAGCTTTTATAATACATTTTTTCTAATCCCTAAATTCAAAATTACTGTACTACTATAGGAAGAAAAACTATTTTAAAAATTTAGAGGTAATGTCTTATATTCTGCTTTACAGCCAGTCTTCAAAGTTGAGTGTGTGTTCCATTCATACAGAACATCTAAGTTAGGGCTAGCTGTGTTTCAGGAACTTAGTGTTCATATGTGGCTGGCAAGTACTTATTGGGCAGCATAGGTTTGGCTGGGCTGTGAGAGTCACAGTGTGAGGATGTCAAAACCATCAGCAAGGACCTCAGGCTACTCTCTGGGAGCAGAGGCAAGAGGCTTAGGCTGGCTGGAGTTTGAGATTCAGCAGGGTGGATAGCAGTGGGCTTTTTTTAGACAGTGTAGTTCACTGCTTAGTCTAGTCTCATTCTGTTGCTGTGACAAATACTCTGACGATAAAAACTAACCAGTATACTGTCCGTGGCATAGTGTGGATTCCTGAGTGTCTGGATGTGCAGGGGTCCTGAGGCCTCATAGCTAAAGAGGGAGAAAGCCATCGCGTAGGTAAATAGCTGGGTTACTCTTTACTTTCCCTTAGTTAGTACTTGATTCTTTGGCTGCATTCCACATCTAGGTTATAATATACGACATGGTAAAGAAAAAGTTAAGGGTCATCTCTACTCAGGCAGAAAACATAATCCTTTTTAAACAAATTGTCCCTAAAACTTGTCCCTATCTGACTCTGGAGGCTCGTTCGCAAGAGATAGAAGTCAATAGAAAAATAGAACACATGGCAAGAAAGCTATGCTCACATGGACGTCGGATGGTCTCTTTGGTTTTCTGCTTCCTGAAGCTAGAGTGAATGTCCAGAGAGAAATAAATACTAGCTCTCAATGCACCTAGAAGCTTGCTGTTCTCACGCATTTCAAGTATCGATCGAAAGACCCTGAGTTTAGGCCTATCCTGAATACGCTGGGATTTCAGCAGTATCAGGCAGTGTATTCATGCTCGGGTAAACATAGGCTGGCGCCAAGTGTTATACCATCCTCTCTGAGCCTCACTAAAGTTCCCTCCAATAGTCACACAATCTTGTCCCTGTCCTTCCTCCCTCTGGGGTGGCCACAGAAACTCACACCCGGCTGAAATGCACTACGACAGAAGGGTCATGAAGCGCTCGGGGTCATGGACTCTTGAAGGTTCGAGGCGGATATTCTGGAGAACTAAATTGATACCACCTCCATGTCGGCCTCCAAAGAGGAGGTATTTAGCCTGGGATGCACGACAGAGTGACACTAGGCTAGATTGCAAGTTGGTGGCTGTTTCTTGAGCTCTGCCAAGTCTTGGGATGAGTGACAGTACATAGTGGCTACGCGTGGGTTGGAGGTGAGTACGGCTAAGGCATTCAAGACTGGTCTCCCACTCCCCTATGCAGATGTTGCACCTGAATCCAAAGGCGATCACCCTCAAGATGCGCCATGGTGACTGCCAACAAGCTGCTGCACCTGCTGGAGGCCTTCTCTACTACCTGGTTCCTCTTTTCTGCTGCCCAGAACCACCACCTGGTCTTCTTCCTCCTGGAGGTCTTTAACAACATTATCCAGTACCAGTTTGATGGATTGGTGAAGAAAGAGCACTGACAGCTAGACACCCTAGCTCTGGAGTGTATCATAGTCTCCAGAGACAAGTCTGTCATACCCAGGACCTACCCCTGATGCGCTGACATCGGGCTCCTTCCTTTCACGTGCGCACGTACTTGGGACACCTGCCGATGCTCTACGGCTGGGAATGGGAGGTTGCACCACCAATAATCGAAACCTCTCTACAAAAAAACTACAAAAAAAGAAGACGGAACAAAAGAGTTCTTCCTCCTTGAGGAGGTGGACCCTGCCACCAACTAGTCAGAAGTCCATCGGATGCAGCATGCAGAGAAACGAGAGCTGGGAAGCTACAGAGATAAATGAACACTGTGGGCGCATGTCATCAGCAAAACTACCTCACCTAGAGGTCACAGATTTCAAAAATTCCAGGCCTTGCCACTGTCCATAAGTCCCTGATATAAGCAGTGGGCACCTGTCTGAGCTCTCGTTTCCTCAAATCCTGTTAAGATTGTCATTAACAGTAGTGCGTGAGCTCAGGCCGCCAACCTCTCTTAGAAAAACCAACTTGGCCATAGCGGTCCTCACAACTACAATTACAAGACAATTTGTATTATTGAAATTGATTATAGCAATTGATCTGCTACTATTATACTCTATTTAGTGCGAGTGTCTTGTTTATTTAGATTAGGTCTCCTTTAGTCTTCAAAGGGCATAGGCAGACTGCGAACCTCACTCTGTAGAACCATGGCTGGTACCCAAGTTGAAACATTCACACAAGATCACAGCCTGCCGGTCTGACTCAACCCAAGTGCTTAGGATTAAAAGCGTGCATAATGCACCACCACACCTGGCTTAATTGCATTTTTAACCATTTCTAAAAGAAGGGAAAATTTTTCTCTTACCCAATGAACATTAGAGGAGTAAGCATAAGATAAACAGAAAAGCATTGTGGGGCATGCATGAGGCATGTGAGAAGCCCTTGGGGCTTTGGGGATATTGGACTAAAAGCAGTATGGTGTGACGCAGACTTTTGAGACCGAGAGGTGCTAGAATAAAGCAACATAGAAAGGGGCCTGGGGAAGAAGACCATGTATGCATCCTAGTGCCTGGATAAGCCATGGGAACCTCGAGGGAATGGTGTGTGAAGATTAGTCAAGACATAGGCCGCAACTTTGCTCCTGTCTGACTTGCCCCTGGCTCAATGAGAGCAATAATCCTTACACATTTACAACACCAGTTTAGTGTACATAATGAGTACAAGAGAGTCTCAGTAGCTAAACCCACCACTAGATGACCTTAGGATATTACCCTATTAAGTTCTATTGCAGGAGAATCCTAAAGGAACCAGAAAGAGGGAGGCGTGATTAGGTTGGAAACTGAAAGCTCAAGCCATGAGGTCATAAGATTTTACCTAACACGGCCTTAACTTGCGAGGCAGTATCTCCCTCAGCCCAAACTCCAGATAGTCCCCACGGTCACCTCACAACTACTGGGGAATCCACCAGCAAGCCTAAATATCTTACGATATTTGCCATTGTAAGGCGCACGACGGCTAAGGAACTGGTCTACTGCCCTAGCCTCCCTCTTGCTCGTACTTCCTACTATCCACTCCCCTGCCTCCTGGGAAGATACCCTCCTGCCTTGCAACGCCCCCTCCCCACCCCCCGTTACCCGGAAGTCCAGACCCAGATGGTCGGAAAAGTGAGGGAAGCGTGCGAGCTCCCTGAGGCTGAAGGTCTCGTCTCCAACCACAGGCGAACTCCAACCTGGTCACTCACATCATCCGCTAAAGCGGTCAGGTGTCTCCATGAACACAACAAGCTGCGACGAGATCAACATGCCCGAGCATGACCCGTCACCACTACCATCCCACAAGGCACTGCAACATTGCGCAGGCGGGCACCTGAGCCCCTGTCCCGCACTGGTTCGCAGGAGGGCGCCTCCATGGAGGGCTCCCGCCCAGCTGCACCTGCAGAGCCGGGCACGCTCAAGGCCAGTCTGGCGGCCACCCCAGGTCTGCATGCGGTTTGGTTGGGGACAACATGGATGTGATTTCTTGCCGACAGGTACTAATCCTGGTTGGGAAACTGAGGGGAAGGGATTGAACAGCAGGTGAGGGTGGACGCATTGGATGGGCCTCGAAGGGTACTCGGCAGGGGCAGGGCTCACCTAGCGATTGAGATTCCGGGTGTCCTTGACAAGGAGGATGTCAAGCTGGACCGAGCCTAACCTCTTTGCCTTGTAGCGGTGAGTAAGTCGCCCAAGCCAGAAGGAGACGAGATCGGTGGCGCCAGCATCAACCTCGATCCCCTCTCTCATTTCCCCGCCGGACTGTGGTCCCAGCAGGGATCGACCCAAGCTGACAGAACAAGGGATCCCCAGAGTGTAACGCGAGGAATGCACTTTCGAATACCCGGTACTCTAGTTGACGCAGGAGACCCGCCCAGAGTTCTCCACGAGGCATAAAGACCTTCCATCACACCCGCAAAGTCTCTCCCATTCTTCGAAGGACTCGTCGCGATGGACAACTGTTGGACACGCAGTGAACAATAGGCAAGTGAAGTTGCCGAGTCCCAGGCCCAGACCCATTCTAGGGCTGCCGTGTAGTAGGACCCAAGACACACGTTGAAACCCCAGCGGCGTAACTATGCCAAGACGAGTGGATACATCGGTACTGCTGAACGCACTAGTAACTGGATGAAGGAAAAGATAAGAATTAAGGGCAAATAATTACACGACATCCTCTTATATAGAATTTTATAACGGGTCACAGATAATAAGACCACAGACCTTAAGCCTCATTATTGAGGTCAGCACATAATCTGAGAGAGACCATGGTACTTTACCCATAGTCCGAATCGCTTCATACAAGTCCTTAAAACCACCCCTGGCACTCGAAAATATAATCAAACATTCAACACTTTCGATCACTAGCTGGGCTGCGGCCTGAGTTCTGGGCTGGACACCGCCCTAGAAAAACTCTCCGGTAGCGAGAAGGTAAGACACCTCCTGGAGAGAACGTGGGTCTGAAGTGCCCAGTGTATCGTACCCAGCATTCACGTATTGTATGCGCTCTATAATAGATCCAACACCACATGCCTTTTTTCATGACTCGCAAAAATATCCTTAACCTTAATTACCCTTTTCCTGGGGAAACGAACCATGGCAGCGCAGCCAGGGTGATGGAGGGCAACAGCGGCGGCTATCTAGCCAACATCAGCCGTGCCAGTGGAGGCCCAACTACCCATCCGAGTGATCAGACAAGTAGATGAGCCCACAGAAGCATTAGGCTTCAGGAACCTGGGACACTGAGCGATTTGATGGCAAAAGAATTGCCCGCTCGCGTCAAAAAAGGTGGAGCCTCAGGCATAACACATACGACCGTCAAAGGAAAGACTCAGATTGAGCCGGTCTAAATAAAAACTCAACAAACAAAACAAAAAAGAGAATACACTCCTACATAAATATCCCAAGAAAAACAAAAAATAAGAAAAACACTCAGCAGGTTGTATCAAATATACATAGAAGGGCCTAGTGGCACTCGGGAACTACGGTACATCGGCAAGTTTGGACAGTCCTTCCAGCTGCACGGCCCTCTCTCATGTCTGACCTCTCTGCTTAGCTTCCCCTGTCCACACTCTGTGCTGTGTTCCCAGCAGCTGCCCACAGGACTGATTCCCTTCATAAATCACCGTCGCCAAGTTCTTCCCGGAACCACCTCCACTCCCTGTGTTTCCTGAGAGCTCCACCGATTGCCATGGAGGGGAATAATAAACGTCCTTATATTCGTGCCATCCAGCCATTGTGAGGATTAGAGGGGGCAGACTCCCAGAAGGCACAGGGCACAGCAGCTGGCCTGCTGCACTGCTAAACATGCCCTGGCCTCTTCCCATTAGCAACAGTTCCCTTTTACGGGCCCCGCTCGGTGCAGGCTGGGCTGTGAGGAGCATCAGGCTTCCTGCCTTGGGGAGCCGATGGCTCTAGGTCAAAGTCAGGCCTATCCCATAGCTCTGGGTATGACCCTCACAGGTCTTGTCCTGGAAGTCAAAACTGCCACTGCAAACCATCATGCGCCTGCTACAGGTGCTGGTTCCCCAGGTAGAGAAGATTTGCATTGACAAGTGAGTCCAGAAGGTGGGGGGAAGGGGGTAGGTGGTCCTGGAGATGGGCTGAAGGTGTGATGGGGAACATGGGTCCTGAGGTTCCAGGGTGAGTCCCCTGAACATGCTAGAGACCCTTTCTCCTCCTCTAGGGGCCTGACAGATGAATCGGAGATCCTGAGGTTCTTGCAGCATGGTACCCTGGTGGGGCTTCTGCCTGTACCCCACCCCATCCTCATCCGAAAATACCAAGCCAACTCGGGGACCGCCATGTGGTTCCGAACCTACATGTGGGGTGTCATCTACCTGAGGTGGGCCCTGCAAGGGATGGGGCTGTTACATCCTGGGGTAGATCTGGGGGGATCTTCCTGAGACCCTGCTTATCAGGGACCTTAGCTCTGTGTCATCCCATTTATAGTGGGGTTGATGTCCAGTCAATCAAGGTGGTCTCATCTGGCTGAGGGTGGGTTCCCATCACCCAAAGTGGAACATCAGGAGGGTCTGGTTGGCTTCATTGCTACCACTTCTTTCTTGGAGGCCTTTGTAGAAGCTGACAGCCTGCTCCCTCTACAGGAATGTGGACCCACCCATCTGGTACGACACTGATGTGAAGCTGTTTGAGATCCAGCGGGTGTGAGGATGGAGATTGTCCGGGATAGGGCCAGCAGAGCCAGTTCTGGTCCCTGATTGCCCCAAACCCACTGTTCTGTGCTTTAAAGGGGACCACCATAGGGCCTAGGGCAGGTAGGGTGGTTCGATCTNAAAAAAAAAAAAAAAAAAAAGCTTTTAGAGAAGTATTTTAATGTAGGCTTTAAGCACAAGGATTAGGAGAGAAAAGGCTCTTAGAAGAAAGTAAGACATATCCAAGTATCTAAACGTGGGTGTCGCCCCTCAGGGAAAGAGGCCACAGACGCAGTCTTGGCCACCAGTGGCAGAGAGCCGGCTTTCCTGATATGCTGGTCTGATCTGGCCCACATCCCAGTCCCTCTAAGCTAACTCACCCCTGTCAGGCACAGTACCTCCACCTCTGCCTCTCTGCACCCCAACCACAAGGGCCACCTCACATGCCCCTCCCCTGCTGCCTGTCTCCCACAGGCGGTGGAGAAGTTGGTGCAAGGAGCAGAGAGCGGCTGCCACTCAGAGAAGGAGAAGCAGGTGGTCCTGAACTGCAGCCGACTGCTCACCCGCGTGCTGCCTTACATCTTTGAGGACCCAGACTGGAGGGGCTTCTTCTGGTCCACAGTGCCCGGGGCAGGGCGTGGAGGGGTCTGTGGGTCTGGTCAGGGCGGGGTGGGAGGACTCCAGTAGGGCAGCATGCTCCAGGTCTTTTCTGACCTTTGGGAGATGTGGGGGTGGGGATCTGTGGTGGGTGCTGCTGAGGGATGGAGTCAATACCAACTTCTTAGGTGCTGAGTTCCTTTGTCAAGGGGCCTCTGCCCTTTGTAGGCTGGAGCAGAGGTGATTCTGCAGGAATACAGTTGTCTTCAGAAGGTCTAGAGGGACCATACTGTCCTCTCTCCTACCCCTCCCACTCTGGGTCTATCTCCAGGCAAGGGCCCAGGGGTAAGATCTGCTGAGACCCTTGAGGTTGGCGCTTGGCACCCCTGGCAGTCGGGAGGTGTCTTCACTGCCCCCCAGTGCCTGTTTTTGATTTGGCCTCTTCTGGCTAAGGGATGTTCAGCGTGAGCAGAAATCCATTTTCTCTTTCGTTTCACTTCTCCCTCCCTCCCTCTGTCCTCGGATGCCTACTGAGAACCAGTCCCTATCCTCTGTGCTCCCAAGTCCTGGGCCACCTCCCCTTGGCCGTCCCCCACTGATCAGTCTGCATTTTCAGCAGGGGGAGGAAGAGGATGAGAACGCCAGGCCCCTGGCCGAGTCCCTGCTTCTGGCCATTGCCGATCTGCTCTTCTGTCCAGACTTCACAGTCCAGAGCCATCGGAGGAGCTCTGTGGTGAGGTGGCCCACCCCTGCAGCCAGGAGTCTATGCTGTGGGCCACAGTAGTTAAGATTCCCCTGGGGCAGCCAGGCAGGATGGTGCACATCTCTAATCCTAGCACTAGGGAGGCAGAGGCAGGCAGGTCTCTGTGAATTAAAGGCCCGCCTGGTCTACACAGTGAGTTCCAGGCCAGCTGAGCTACAGGAAGAGCCTGTCTCAAAAAGACCAAAAAAAAAAGAACAATATCCTATAATCCTGCTATTCACAGCAACATATGAGCCTGGAAGACACTGTGACAAATGAAATAAACCAGGCACAGGAAGATGAGTACTACACCTCACTCATGTGAAATGTAAAAGTATTGACTTCATGGGAGTAGAAGGCACAGTGGTTACCTGGGCTGAGGTAATGGGGGTCAGTAGAGGCGGGAAAGGGAGGATGTTGGTGTAAAGGTAGAAAAATTCAGTATAAAAATAATTTCAAGAGATCTACTATATAATATGGTGACTAGAGTTGATAACAATACACTATTTCTAAATGGTTAGAGTAGGCTCTAAGAGCTTTCCTTACAAAAATAACAAGTATACANTTTTTTTTTTTCCTTTCCTCCCTCCCTCTGTCCTCGGATGCCTACTGAGAACCAGTCCCTATCCTCTGTGCTCCCAAGTCCTGGGCCACCTCCCCTTGGCCGTCCCCCACTGATCAGTCTGCATTTTCAGCAGGGGGAGGAAGAGGATGAGAACGCCAGGCCCCTGGCCGAGTCCCTGCTTCTGGCCATTGCCGATCTGCTCTTCTGTCCAGACTTCACAGTCCAGAGTCATCGGAGGAGCTCTGTGGTGAGGTGGCCCACCCCTGCAGCCAGGAGTCTATGCTGTGGGCCACAGTAGTTAAGATTCCCCTGGGGCAGCCAGGCAGGATGGTGCACATCTTCTAATCCTAGCACTATGGGAGAGCTAGGCAGGGTCTCTTTGTGAATTAAAGGCCCGCCTGGTCTAACAGTGAGTTCCAGGCAGCTGAGACTAAGAGGAAGAGCCATGTTCTCAAAAAGAACCAAAAAAAAAAAAAAAAAAAAAATGCATAGTATATATATATCTATATATTATATAATATATATATCCTGGGGGAAGGGTGGTACAGTTGAAGAGGAGCCAGCTGGTGCCCAGCCCGCTCCCTGTCACCTGGGTGGCTGTGACACAGGCACCATTGTCTTTTGAGGTGGGAGGCGCACAGGGCTGGGACCAGGAAGCTGCCTTTTTCTCAGGGACTCTGCCATGATTGCTTTCTGTCTTTCAGCCAGCCACATTTCAATCCCTGACCAACCCTCCCACCTCTCCCTACCTCAAACTGGATTCAGCAAGCAATATAAAAGATTGAAGACATAGGAGGTTTTTTTTTTTTTATTTTGGTCTTTTCGAGACAGGGTCTCCCTGTAGCCCCAGCTGTCCTGGAACTCACTTTGTAGACCAGGGTGGCCTTGAACTCACAAAGATCCGCCTGCCTCTGCCTCCCAAGTGCTAGGATTAAAGGCGTGTGCCACCACGCCCGGCAAGGAGCTTTTAAGAGATGCAGCAACATTCAACATTCGTTTCTTCCTACGTTAGGACTTAGGGTATTGGGAGGGTGTCTTTAGGAGACCACAGGAGTGGATGTTGCAGCAACCAGGGACAGTGGGAAGCGTGGGTAGGTTGGGTCTGTCTCACGTTGCTATTTATTTGTTTCCTGACCCCTCTCCCCCCCACCATGTAATCATCCGCCATCCCCAGGACTCAGCGGAAGATGTCCACTCCCTGGACAGCTGTGAATACATCTGGGAGGCTGGTGTGGGCTTTGCTCACTCCCCCCAGCCTAACTACATCCACGACATGAACCGGTGAGCTGGACCTGGGCTGGGTTTTGTATAGCCTTGAGCTGGACCTGGGCTGGGTTTTGTGTAGCCTTGAGCTGGACCTGGGCTGGGTTTTGTGTAGCCTAGAGACCCACGGTCTTCCAAGAAAATCCTGCCCCATTTACCATCTAACTCGTGCCTTACAGGGAGGAACCAGAGTCCATTTTTTTCCATGGATTTGGGCCAGGGTGGTGGGCAGGGTTGGCAGTACCCTCTTAGGAGGGGGCTAGGGTCTTATGTATCCTTGCCTTCCTCCCTGCAGGATGGAGCTGCTGAAACTACTGTTGACCTGCTTCTCAGAGGCCATGTACCTGCCACCATCTCCAGAAAGCGGCAGCACCAACCCATGGGTTCAGTTCTTTTGTTCCACAGAGAACAGGTGACGAACCCCTGGATTTTCTATTCTTGTTCTAGGCTCTCAGGAGTTAAGATCAGCACCTGCCCGCCCTGTGGGTTTTAGTTGAGGCGAGGTGCTGCCTCCTTGTGGTGAGGAACTGTAACTTAGCCACACAGCCACACCTTAAACCAGAAAAGCTCCATGGGTAGGTCCTTGGGGCCCTTGGGTGCCCCAGGTCCAACTGTTCCATCTAGGACCAGATTGTTCAATAGAAGTATAATATAAGGGGTTTGATATGTGTCTCAGTTTGTGGAGTACTTGCCTAGCATATATAAAGCCCTGGGTTTGTGCCCTGGCACTGCATGAACTAGGCATTGGTGGTACACAGCTATCTATAATCCCGATACTTTGGAATTGGAGGCAGGAGAAACAGAAGTTCAAGGTCATCCTTGGCTGCATAGTGAGTTCGAGGCTAGTCTAGGGATACCTGAGATCTTGTCTCAAAACAAAGAAGAACAACCAACAGAAAAAAAAACAACGGTAAAAATCAGTTTATATTTCATTTAACTCGAGATGTGAAAACATCAGCATTTAACTTGTAATGAACATATAAAACATTGAGGCCATTTAACCTACTTTTACTCTGCTTGTTTTTCAAAGTCTAGTGTGTGTTTATACTAATAGCATGTTTCAACAGGACAAGCACTCAGTAGTAGCTGCAGGCAGCTTGTGGCTGCTCTGTGGGATGGTGGGTGGAGAGGTGATAGATAGGGAAGCCTAGCCTATGCAGGGGCATTTGTGGAATAGGGGGACACTTAGCAGTACTTGTGGGTATCAGGCAGCCACCAGTGGGACAGAGAATGTAAAGCATACCCTCCTGCCATGCATGTGTGTGCTAGTGACACAGGTATCTTAAGGCTGCTAACCCTCCGGCTTCCAGACTCCGACCCCTACGTGTCACAGCTCGTCCCTTCTTCCTCTGGGTTGTGCTGGCTTCCCATCCGACTGCTGTTTTGTGCACAAAAGAGAAGAGCACCTGTGACCCCACCAGTAGCCACAGTCGGAGCCTTATCAGGCACACTGCCACCCTTTGTCACTCACTTAACCTCTCCAGGTCTCAGTTTCCTCCCAGTAAGATGAGGAGCTTGAACTCTGACATCTTAGGGATCTGATTCGAGTATTTCTGTGGCCTGGAGCTGGGGGATGGAGCTGGGTTCTGCTCCCTGAGGGGAAGCTGCTGTCTCTGAAGACCCAGTGTCTGTTCCTGGGAACCTAAGGGGTGTGAACAGGCTCTCCAAGGAGACCCGCACCACAAGGAGAAGCTGTCACATTCTTGTTAATAGATCCCTGTGCTGTTGCCCAGCCTGGCCCTACTTAGAGTCAGGCACATGCAGAGATGAGGAGGATCCTTTCTTCTCCTGAGGGACAAGCTTCTGCTCTGCTCTCTGGGTCCCAGCCCACAACCTGACACTGGTGTTTGTTGAATGAAGAGGTGGCCCATTGGCTTCTTCCCTGTGGCTGGATGGGTGGGAGGGCTGGATGGTGGAAGCCTCCCTGCAGCCCTGCCCTCCTCTCCCCTGCAGACACGCACTGCCCCTCTTCACCTCGCTCCTCAACACCGTGTGTGCCTATGACCCTGTGGGCTACGGGATCCCCTACAACCACCTGCTCTTCTCTGACTACCGGGAGCCCCTGGTGGAGGAGGCTGCTCAGGTGCTCATTGTCACCTTGGACCATGACAGTGCTACCAGCTCCAGCCCCACCGTGGATGGCACCACCACAGGCACTGCCATGGACGATGCTGATGTAAGAATGGAAGGAAGGAAGGCTGTAGGTAGACGATGTCTCTTTTAGTAGACGCTCCAGGTAAAGGACATATAGGGGGTACCTCATGGTGTGCATGGGGCTGTCTGACCATGGAAGGGACACGAATATTGTTCCTTGGGCTGGGATAGGGACAAGACTGAAGGACCTGTTCACTGTGGCTTCCCCCCTTGGCAGCCTCCAGGGCCTGAAAACCTGTTTGTGAACTACCTGTCCCGCATCCATCGTGAGGAGGTAAGTAAGGGTCAGCTTGTGTAAATGTTATTTTTATTTTTTACATTTATTTATTATTTACTTATTTATGTTTGTTTATTTATTTATTTTTTGGTCTTTTTGAGACAGGGTCTCCCTGTAGCCCCAGCTGGCCTGGAACTCACTCTGTAGACCAGTCAGTCTGGCCTTGAACTCACAAGAGATCCTCCTGCCTCTGCCTCCTGAGTGCTGGGATTAAAGGTGTGCACCACCATGCCCAGCTATTATTTTTTGTTTTATGTGTATGAGTGTATTGCCTGCATACATCCTAAGTACAACTGTGTTGTACAATGCCTGTAGCCCCAGCTGGCCTGGAACTCACTATGTTGACCAGGCTGGCTTTGAACTCCACCTGCCTCTCCCTCCAGAGTACTGAGATTAAAGGTGTGCACCACCGCGCTTGGCTTAAAAAAAAAAACAAATTTCTTTTTTTTTTTTTTTTTTTTTTGGTCTTTTCGAGACAGGGTCTCCCTGTAGCCCCAGCTGTCCTGGAACTCACTCTGTAGACCAGGCTGGCCTTGAACTCACAAAGATCCTCCTGCCTCTGCCTCCCGAGTGCTAGGATTAAAGGCGTGCACCACCACGCCCGGCGAAAAAAAACCAAATTTCTATTTATTTTATGTATACTTTTGCCCCACCGTAAGTGTACCTGTGTATGCAGTGCCTGTGGAGGCCAGAAGAGGGCACCCAAGCCCCTTGAACTGGAGTTACAGATGGTTCTTAGCTACCTTGGGTAATGGGAATGAACCTGGGTCCTCTACAAGAGCAGTGCTTTTAACTGCTGAGCCGTCTCTCCAGCCCTAGTTCGTGGATTCTTGCTGACCACCTCCCTTGATGGTCGTGGCTTTGTGGGGGTGGAAGAATCCTGCTCTCTCCATGAAGGAACAAGACCACCATAAATGAATCATGACGGCAGTGCTTTGGAGATTTGGAGAGCTAGGAAGGAGTGATGAGAGCTGGAGATGTGGCTCAGTTGGTAGAGCACCAAGCCCTGAGCTCAATCTCCAGTACTGTATAGATGGGGCCTGGTGGCGCATGCCTGTAATCCCAGCACATGGGAGGCGGAGACAGGAGAATCAGAAGTTCCAGGTTTCCTAGGCCAGCACGGGCTACAGGAGACCTTGCTAAAAATTAAATAAAGGAAACATAGAAAGGATGGTAGCTTCAACTAAATGAGGGTAGCTAAGAAGCCCTTGAAGGGAGAGGCTGTGATGAGATTCAGAGAAGGGAGGACAAGAAGGAACAATGGACTTAATGTCCGGCCAGACCCCAGTTCATGTGTTTTGTGGTGGAGGGGAGGTACCGGAGCTCCTTGGACCCTAACTCCTGCAGCTGAGTGACGGGGTTCTCGTCTGCACTCCCATCCATGAAGATAGAAGTAGAACACTGCCCAGCTTGCAGTGTGTGCTCTGTGAATTACAGCTCTGTGAGGGGTGTGTGTGTGTGTGTGTGTGTGTGTGTGTGTGTGTGCGCATTGCTTCTCCCAAGTGGTGGGTGGGAAGGAGTGTTCATTTTGGGGGGACAGAAGGATGGCATCTGCCAACAGGGAATCCAAGTAGGTAGGGGCAGAGGGTTCAGAGGATCCATGCAGGGTCACCAGAATCTGAAGCCTTGCACAGGGGATCCTTTGATCTGCTGCATGGGCAGGGGACTCCACTTTCCAGGGACAACTATCAGTAATGTCCTTTGAGTTCTGGAGATGGAGAGGGGTGTGGGGGAGCCAGGAGGCATTTATAGGGTGGCTTGGGTTAGGTATCCAGGTAGGGAGCTGGGGTGAACAGCATCCCTGTTCTGCCCCCCCCCCCAGGATTTCCAATTCATCCTCAAGGGTATAGCCCGGCTGCTGTCCAACCCTCTGCTCCAGACCTACCTGCCTAACTCCACCAAGAAAATCCAGTTCCATCAAGAGTTGCTTGTTCTGTTCTGGAAGCTCTGTGACTTCAACAAGGTGGGTGGCCTAGGGCCTAGCTCAAGTATAGCAGACATAGAGGGGACATGGAAGGGGTTGAGGACACACTGGAAGCATCCAGGTCTCCCCAGCCTGGGTGGGGTGGGGCAGGGTGGGGTCAGAGCTAGATCTCCCAGCTCACCTGTCTCCTTTCTCCCAGAAATTCCTCTTTTTTGTGCTGAAGAGCAGCGACGTGTTGGACATCCTGGTCCCCATCCTCTACTTTCTCAATGATGCCCGGGCAGATCACTGTAAGGGTATATGATGCTGGGGTACATGTAGGGTGTTGGCTTGGGTGGTCCACACTAGTCCAGTAGTCTGTCCTGACTCCCAGAAGTTCAGGCCTTGTGCCTTAACCTCCCAGGAAGGTCTCCCTCTAGCTCCTGAAAATATGGGTCCCTGCTCTGGGCTCCCCCTCCCCTCCCTCCCCTATGTGACCCCTCTTGTATTGTGTGCCCCAGCACGGGTGGGCCTGATGCACATCGGGGTCTTCATCCTGCTGCTTCTGAGTGGGGAGCGGAACTTCGGGGTGCGGCTGAACAAGCCCTACTCAGTGCGTGTGCCCATGGACATTCCTGTCTTCACGGGCACCCACGCGGATTTGCTCATTGTGGTGAGAGGCTGCGTATGTCCAGCCCTGGGGATGTGGGGGTGACGTCCTCTTGGATGAATTTGGAGGTGGCAGGTACCTTACATTATCCTCCTGTACCCCCTTCTGCGCAGGTATTCCACAAGATCATCACCAGTGGCCACCAGCGGCTACAGCCTCTCTTTGACTGCCTGCTCACCATCGTGGTCAACGGTAGGGATCTGGAGCCGTCCTTCCCCATTCTTACCAGCAGGTGGCACCGGGCCACAGTTCCCTGGCTTCATCCCACAGAACAGAATCCAAGCCACATGTGAAGTTTTCTATGACCCTATTTTAAAAAGAAACAGGTGACAAAAGTGTTGGCTTTGGAAGCCAATGAGATGGTTCAGAGGGTAAAGCTGTTTGATGTGAAAGCCTGACAACCTGAGTTCAATCCTTGGAACCCACCCAAAGTGACAGAGGAATCCACAGAGTTGTCGTCTGTGCACATGCACACACACACACACACACACACCATGCACACAATAATATATCTTTTAAAGCTTTAGAATACATTTTTATCTAATCCACTAAATTCAAAATATACTTACTACATAGGAAGAAACTATTAAAAATTTAGAGGTATTTTATATTCTGCTTTACAGCCAGTCTTCAAAGTTGAGTGTGTGTTCCATTCATACAGAACATCTAAGTTAGGGCTAGCTGTGTTTCAGGAACTTAGTGTTCATATGTGGCTGGCAAGTACTTATTGGGCAGCATAGGTTTGGCTGGGCTGTGAGAGTCACAGTGTGAGGATGTCAAAACCATCAGCAAGGACCTCAGGCTACTCTCTGGGAGCAGAGGCAAGAGGCTTAGGCTGGCTGGAGTTTGAGATTCAGCAGGGTGGATAGCAGTGGGCTTTTTTTAGACAGTGTAGTTCACTGCTTAGTCTAGTCTCATTCTGTTGCTGTGACAAATACTCTGACGATAAAAACTAACCAGTATACTGTCCGTGGCATAGTGTGGATTCCTGAGTGTCTGGGATGGTGCAAGGGTCCTGAGGCCTCTAGCTGGGTTACTCTTTACTTTCCCTTAGTTAGTACTTGATTCTTTGGCTGCATTCCACAGGTTTAACTGAACATGGAAGAAGTAGGGCATCTCTGAGAATACCTTTTTAAACAAGATTGTCCCTGTCCCTATCCTCTGGGGCCTTCAGCGTAGAAGTCTAGAAAGACACATGACAAGAAAGCACACTCATTGAGCTGTGGTTTTCTCTTTGGTTTCTGTTCCTGAAGCTGTGTCCAGGAATAAATATCTAATGTCACAGAAGCTTGCTGTTCTAGAAAGATGTGAAGCCCTGAGTTTGTATTCCTGGGAGCAGAGTCATTTTATTACTGGGGAACTTGGGCCAAGTTTATAATCCTCTCTGAGCCTCAATTCCTTATCACAATCTTGTCCCTGTCCTTCCTCCCTCTGGGGTGGGGTGATGCCTGAGAGGGATGAGCTGGGTATGACTTTGAGGTTGAGGGGGATAGTGGAGACTAATTGTCCCTTGGGGCCCTGCAGGTAGCTTGGGGCAGACGGGACTGGGAGTTGAAGTGTGCTGTTTTGTCTGCCTTGGCTTGGGATGTACAGGGTGGCTGAGGGTTGGAGGGGGTGCGGCTAGAACAAGCTGGGTCCTCCCTTGCAGTGTCACCCTACCTCAAGAGCCTGTCCATGGTGACTGCCAACAAGCTGCTGCACCTGCTGGAGGCCTTCTCTACTACCTGGTTCCTCTTTTCTGCTGCCCAGAACCACCACCTGGTCTTCTTCCTCCTGGAGGTCTTTAACAACATTATCCAGTACCAGTTTGATGGTGAGGCACTGACTTGAACCCCTGGCCTGGTGTTCTGTCTAGGAAAGTCTCAACCCAGGACTCCTGCCTGTCGGCTCCTTCCTTCAGTGCGCACGTACTGGACACCTGCCGTGTACCTGGGTATGGGGGTTGCAGTGGGGGAACAAAGATGTTCTTCCTGCCTTGAGGAGGTGGGTGGGGACCCTGCACCACTAGTCAGAGTCCATCTGCAGCAGGTGGGGGCTGGGAAGCTCAGAGGAGTAAGACACTGTGGGCTGTCACAGCAACTACCTCACCTGGTGTCACAGATTCAAATTCAGGCCTTACCACTCATTAGCTCTGTAGCAGTGGGCACTGGCTGAGCCTCAGTTTCCTCATCTGTAAGATGGTCATAACAGTAGTGGAGGGCCCCTCTCTTAGAAACACTTGGCATAGCATCTACAACTCAATTATTATTATTATTATTATAGCAATTATTGCTACTATTTCTTTTGGGGGGTCTTTTTTTTGAGATAGGGTCTCCTTTTAGTCTCAGCTGGCCTGGAACTCACTCTGTAGACCAGGCTGGCCTTGAACTCACAAAGATCCGCCTGCCTCTGCCTCCCAAGTGCTAGGATTAAAAGCGTGCACCACCACACCTGGCTATTGCTATTATTTCTAAAAGAAGGAAAATTTTCTCTTACCCATGAATGGGAGTAAGCATAAGATAAACAGAAAAGCATTGTGGGGCATGCATGAGGCATGTGAGAAGCCCTTGGGGCTTTGGGGATATTGGACTAAAAGCAGTATGGTGTGACGCAGACTTAGAGAGGTCGATGGGGCACTGAAGGCCCTGGAGAGCCTTTGCATCTTGCCTGATAGCCATGGGAACTCGAGGTGTGTGGTGAAGGATTGGCACATACGCACTTCTCCTGGACTTTTCCCTGGCTCAATGAGAGAACCACACATTTAACACCAGTTTAGTGTAATGAGTACAAGAGTCAGACTGCCCCACTGTGCCTGGTATTACCCTATTAGTTCTAGTTGCAGGAGAATCCAAGGGAACCAGAAGAGGGGTGTGGTGGGAGCTCAAGCCAGAGCTGTTTTCCTACGGCCTAACTTGGGAGTATCCCCTCAGCCCAACTTCCAGATAGTCCCCACGGCCCAATATCTGGGGATCCCCGCAGCCTAATATCTACGTATTGGCATTGATGTGCGCACACGGCTAGGAAGGTCCTGCCCTAGCTCCCTCTGCTCGCTCTTCCATCCCCTGCCTCCTGGGAAGATACCCTCCTGCCTTGCAACGCCCCCTCCCCACCCCCGTCCCGGAAGCCAGCCCAGATGTGGAGTGGGAGGCAGGGCAGCTCCCTGAGGCTAAGCCGTCTCCCACAGGCAACTCCAACCTGGTCTACGCCATCATCCGCAAGCGTGGTGTCTTCCACCAGCTGGCCAACCTGCCCACGGACCCGCCCTCCATCCACAAGGCACTGCAAAGGCGCAGGCGGGCACCTGAGCCCCTGTCCCGCACTGGTTCGCAGGAGGGCGCCTCCATGGAGGGCTCCCGCCCAGCTGCACCTGCAGAGCCGGGCACGCTCAAGGCCAGTCTGGCGGCCACCCCAGGTCTGCATGCGGTTTGGTTGGGGACAACATGGATGTGATTTCTGGGGTACTAATCCTGGTTGGGAAACTGAGGGGAAGGGATTGAACAGCAGGTGAGGGTGGACGCATTGGATGGGCCTCGAAGGGTACTCGGCAGGGGCAGGGCTCAGATGAGAGTCCTTCTTGGAGAGGATGTCACAGACAGTACCTCTGCAGTGCGTGGAGTGTCGAGCCAGAAGAGGCGAGGTGGCATGGTCCTCTCTCCCTCCCCCCTGTGTCCCATGCAGGGATCGACAAGCTGACAGAAAAGTCCCAGGTGTCAGAGGATGGCACCTTGAGGTCTCTGGAGCCCGAGTCCCAGCAAAGCTCAGCGGAAGGCAGCCCATCCAAGGGGGTGGGTACTGGGGACACGGGTGGGAGGTGATGCCGAGTCAGGCCAGACCATTCTAGGGCTGCCTGTAGTAGGACAAGCACTTGAACCCAGGGTATCAGGGATGGTACTGCTGAGTCTGGGGGGAGGGGGCATTTACCGACTTCCCTTTTGTTTACTGGTCACAGAAAAGCCCTTGACCTTCAGCCTCATTTGTCAGCCTTATCTGAGGCTGGCCTTTACCCAGTCCGTCCTGTCAGCCCCTGGCCCTAAACCTGTCACTAGGCTGGGCTGGGCTGAGTTCTGGGCTGGACCCGCCCCTCTGGTGGAAGGAAGCCGCCTCCTGGGGGTCGGGGCAGTGGAGACATCTTGTTGCTCTTTGTCCACACCCTGTGCCTCTTCTTTCTCTGATCACTTCCTATTCCTTTCTGGGGACCAGGAGCCCAGCCAGGGATGGAGGGAACAGCGGCGGCTATCTAGCACATCAGCCAGTGGCCAGTGGAGCCCAACATCCGAGTGGGTGAGGGACACACGCTGGAGGACCTGGGAACTGGGATTTGGGCAGAGTGCCCTGGGTGAGGCCTTCTAGGCTCCTAGCTCAGGAAAGACTCAGGTGTAATAAAAAAACCCAAAACAAAACAAAAAAAGACTCAGGTGTAAATATCATCAGAGGCCTGTGGCCTGGGAACTAGGCTCAGGGACAGTCCTTCCAGCTGCACGGCCCTCTCTCATGTCTGACCTCTCTGCTTAGCTTCCCCTGTCCACACTCTGTGCTGTGTTCCCAGCAGCTGCCCACAGGACTGATTCCCTTCATAAATCACCGTCGCCAAGTTCTTCCCGGAACCACCTCCACTCCCTGTGTTTCCTGAGAGCTCCACCGATTGCCATGGAGGGGAATAATAAACGTCCTTATATTCGTGCCATCCAGCCATTGTGAGGATTAGAGGGGGCAGACTCCCGGAAGGCACAGGGCACAGCAGCTGGCCTGCTGCACTGCTAAACATGCCCTGGCCTCTTCCCATTAGCAACAGTTCCCTTTTACGGGCCCCGCTCGGTGCAGGCTGGGCTGTGAGGAGCATCAGGCTTCCTGCCTTGGGGAGCCGATGGCTCTAGGTCAAAGTCAGGCCTATCCCATAGCTCTGGGTATGACCCTCACAGGTCTTGTCCTGGAAGTCAAAACTGCCACTGCAAACCATCATGCGCCTGCTACAGGTGCTGGTTCCCCAGGTAGAGAAGATTTGCATTGACAAGTGAGTCCAGAAGGTGGGGGGAAGGGGGTAGGTGGTCCTAGAGATGGGCTGAAGGTGTGATGGGGAACATGGGTCCTGAGATTCCAGGGTGAGTCCCCTGAACATGCTAGAGACCCTTTCTCCTCCTCTAGGGGCCTGACAGATGAATCGGAGATCCTGAGGTTCTTGCAGCATGGTACCCTGGTGGGGCTTCTGCCTGTACCCCACCCCATCCTCATCCGAAAATACCAAGCCAACTCGGGGACCGCCATGTGGTTCCGAACCTACATGTGGGGTGTCATCTACCTGAGGTGGGCCCTGCAAGGGATGGGGCTGTTACATCCTGGGGTAGATCTGGGGGGATCTTCCTGAGACCCTGCTTATCAGGGACCTTAGCTCTGTGTCATCCCATTTATAGTGGGGTTGATGTCCAGTCAATCAAGGTGGTCTCATCTGGCTGAGGGTGGGTTCCCATCACCCAAAGTGGAACATCAGGAGGGTCTGGTTGGCTTCATTGCTACCACTTCTTTCTTGGAGGCCTTTGTAGAAGCTGACAGCCTGCTCCCTCTACAGGAATGTGGACCCACCCATCTGGTACGACACTGATGTGAAGCTGTTTGAGATCCAGCGGGTGTGAGGATGGAGATTGTCCGGGATAGGGCCAGCAGAGCCAGTTCTGGTCCCTGATTGCCCCAAACCCACTGTTCTGTGCTTTAAAGGGGACCACCATAGGGCCTAGGGCAGGTAGGGTGGTTCGATCTGGGTGGAAGGTCCCAGAGATCCATTGTGGCTGGGGACAATAATTGTGGCTAATGACAGTGGGGACCAGAAGTGCCCTCTACCTACCAGGCTGTTCTCCTGGGGTCCTCTCGTCTCCAGGGATACAGGCTCTGCTGAGTCCCTGCCCACTCTGGCTCCCTTTTCAAGGCTCATTCCTGTACTGCCTGTCCCCAGAAGCCACCAGGTCACTGTGCCCTAATGGGTTTGCCCAAGGAGGGTGAAGGGAGTCCTTTTGGCTACCCAGCCTGAAACCACTGTTCCAGACTCTCTCTTCGCTAGGGCCCCTGGGGAAAGAGAACATTGCTAGGCTGCTGGCCAAGGGGGCTAGGGGTTGGCAGTTTATAAAGTATGACTGGGGATACGTGTACTGTAGGGGCTTGGGTATTGAGGGTCCCTTGTTACTGTCCCTAGGCTAATAGATATTGCCTGTCTAGTGGGAGCTGGGGGGTGTCAGCCCTTCCTATCCCACTCGCTGCCTGGGTGGTAGGGGTGTCCCCTTGCACACCTGTGTGTCAGTACAATCTTTGCTCTGTACAATCAGATACTTTACATAATAAAACTTCCCTTTAAGTGCTCTGCATCTGTGCCTGGAGTTGGGGGAGGTGCCAGGCTTCTGGGGTTCTTATCTCCAGGCCAGCTGGGGACTCTGTACCCCAGAGTCAATCCCCTAAGGACCCTTGCCGCATGACTGAGAATGAGAATCTGCCGTTTCTTGGATAGAATGCAGCACTAAGCTCTGTTATCAGGGTTTGGCTGGCCAACCAGAGAAAAACCTACCCAGGCAGGACAGAAGACCTGCCTTGGTATTGTCTCCGTGAGCCCAGGTAGCTAGAGCCAGGGCTGAGAGTCTGGTTCATCATCCCTGGGCTTGCCAGTGTGTGGCTTTATGAGAGCAGGACTCCCAGGAAGGGTGGAGCCTCAGCTGCAGGGTCAGGGCCATGTTCTCTGGGCCTTGCCCTGCTTGTGTTTGCTCTGGGCTTAGAGAGATGGACGGACTGCCAGGACAGCCTGTCACTCACCTTCCTGCCCCACCCAATGGCTCAGAGGACCAGGGCGGCCTGGGCGCTGGGCTGGCAGAAGCCAGTGACCACCCACAGTTACCCTGTTGCAAAAAAGTTCCCGAGGCTCTGTTCTGAGAGGTGCTGCTGGCAAAGAGTGGAGGTCAGAACTCCACCAGCCCAGGCCCATCTTTTCCTTCTTCTGTCCATGGATCAGACAGAGCATGGCTGGCTTAGACCCCTCTGGTTGAGGAACAGGACTGTCTTGCTTGAGATGTCTATCCTTTCCACCATACCTGGAGTGTCAGTTCTTTCCCTGGGAACAAATCCCACAAAGGCCAAATGGAATTGATCAAACAAACAGGCTTTATGGCAGCGGGAGAGAGCTGTTGAACTCTGCCTGGCAGCTAATTAATGAGCTCATTAGGAGACGGGGTGTGTGTGTGTGGGAGTGGGGGGTGGCTGCTGACAGAGTTCTAAGGCCTGGATTCTGAGTTTCCAGGAGGGACTCTGAACCTCCTGGATTCCTGAGCCAAGCTGGAACCATACATAATTCCTACAGAATGACCCAGCCCTCTCTAGCCCCCAGACTCTCTGCTTTCATGCTGACTGACACGGAGAGTAGCCCTTGGCAGTCTCTAGGGAGGGGGTTGCCTTCAGCTATGCTGACTGTAGGGATGTGGATTCATTGTAGGCTTGTGCCTGGGCCTAGCTGTTAGTGTCTGAAGCTCAGTTTCCAAGACTTTCCCTTGGTCTTTTAAAAGAAATAATTTATTTTTATTTGTTGTGTATTAGTGTTTTGCCTGTATGTATGAAGTATACCATGTAGGTGCAGTGCCTGGGAAGGCCAGAAGGGGGTGTCAGCTGTCTTGGAACTGGAGCGAATTAGCCGCCATGCGGGTGCTGCTGTCCTCGGTCTTGAGCTCCAGGAAGTACCCTCTCCTCTCAGGCAGCTTTGGGACCCCCAGGCAGGAGCTCCTCTTGACATGATGTGTCTGCTCAGAAAGTCCAGGTTTCCTTCTCTGCCTTGACACTTTGGGGTTATGTTGTAGGGGGGGGGTTCCATGGGCACTCAGGCCACCAGGTAGACCTCTACCAGCCCTCCCACAGAGTGCATGCGGTAGAAGACCCCCAGAGGCAGGCCAAAGTTGACGATGGTAAACCAGGTTCGGTAGCCATAGAAATCCTTTTCCAGCCCATTCTCAAACTCTGGGTGTATACCAAACGCAGGCATCATCCATAGCTGAAGGAGAGAGGAGGCTGCTGAGTAAGGGGGGCGGTGCTTTCTGTACCCCAAGATGTTCAGCTCAGGGGAGGCAGACCCAGAATCTGCAGCTCCTCCAATGTTGTGCACACCCCAACATCCCTGAGCTTTGAGAGCAGATTCCTGTCCTTTTGCCATGTCTTCCACATTCCCGCCACAGAGGGCTTTAGACCCCTTCTTGGCTAGTCTAAGGCCAGGCTGAGCCTCAGATGGATCACAGCCCTTCCCTGTCCCCTGGCTGGTCCCATAAGCCAGAAACTTCTAGCCAGTAACATACTGCTGAGCTGGGCTGCTGTGCCCTGAACTCAGGCCTTGCTAATCACCTCTGTCCCCTTCTGCATTCTTGTGCCAATCCTACCCATTCCTCGAGGCCCAGATCAACCTTTCTGAAGCCTACCCTGGCCCACACATGGACTTCTGAGCTCCTGATGCAGTTTAGAGCCAATATATTGTTTAGGGGTTTAGGGTCCCAAATCCTGAGTTCTCTTAGATTGCCACTTATAGGCTGTGGGGCCTTGGGCTGATCAGTCTAAGAGCTGTCCGAGAGGTGACAATAATGGTTCCTGTTGTATGGAGATTCTGTGAGGTTTTGAGGAGGTGTGGGGATTATTGTGTGGAGAGGTGGGCCTGTGACTAATTGGAAAGAGGCAAGTAACATTGATATATCCCTTCCTGGCTGGCACACCCCACCCCTGTGCCCTGCCAGGCCTTGCCCAACCACTCACTGTGATATTGCAGAGAATAAGGAAGAGAGAGATCTCCTTGAGCACCCGGCGCTTCCAGTTGAGATGGCTGTAGGATTGGATGTAGGCCCTGGAGACCCTCCGCAGGCCCTGGCCCAGCTCTAGCAGGGAGCCCCTTCGGTGTAGCTCCACCTCCTGCTTCCCCACTGTGTCTTCTGGCATGGGCTCCCAGAGAGGGCGGCGGTGCAGGCCCTCAATGATGAAGAGGTTCTGGGTGATATGCTGTAGAATGAGCAGCAGTGAGTAAGCCAGGATGAGCTGGGTGAGCATCTCGTGTGGCCGGGTGGCCACAATGGCGACTATAGAGCAGTAGGCAATGCCTATCTGGCCCAGCGCAGCACCCATCAGCAGCACCACATCCAGGCTTCGAGTGGGGTTCTTGACTGTGTCCAGTTCTCGCTCCTCCAGCCCATGGATGGCTGTGCCCACCAGACATGCCAGGCTCATGGTGGGCAAGATGGCCACATAGAAAGCATAGTAGAGGGTGAAGTACTGACGGGCGATGTTAGGGCCGCTGGCTTCGATCTGGAAGAGCACGAAGACGCACACACCACCCACCAGTGCCAGCAGGCCCATCAGCGGCCCAAAGATGGCCCCGTGCAGGCGGAAAGGTGGTCTGTTGGGGTGGGTGCCTGAGTGGGCTACCAAGCGGCGGCCCACATTCTTCCACATGACAAAGAGGACTGCACAGCAGATGAGGCTGTATTCAGTGCTGAAGGGGTAGAGCATCAAGTAGCCCTTCCGGAAGACCTCACACACTGTGGTGTTGAGGCAGAGGCAGGTGTTGGTCTCGTTACCTAGGAGGGGGGACAGGGTAGTGGGGGCAAGAAGAGATAGTTGATCAGGTTGGCCACACTCTGAGGAGCCTGGCAGCACCAATCACCCTCACTCATCTCCTAGAACATACTGGAATTGGAAGTGACCCAACTGGTGACTCTTTTGACAGATGTGGGAACACCTGAGGCCAGGACATAGAAACTGGAAATCACAAAATGGTCAGCCATTTACAAGGGGATTCAAGACAGGTGCCAAGTTTACGTAAAGCATTGAAATCACGCTGGCCCGGCTGTGGAGAGTCACCTCCACAAATTGTTTGCCGCAATGGGGAAACCCATAATTTGCAGTAAGAGATCTGGTTCCCACGCTCGGATGGAGTGACCAGCTTCAGCAGCGCACACTGGAGTAATCAGAACTCAGCTCCTCAAATGAGCTGCCTTTTCATGTAAATGGGCATAATGGCTCACAGTGCTATAATCTCAGCACTTGGGAAGCTTGAGGCAGGAGGATCTGGAATTCAAGGTCATCCTAGGTCATCCAAGGTCATACAGTGAGTTTGAGACAGCCCTGGGTTACATGTATGTGAGTGTACCATGTGCATGCAATGCTTGTGAGGGACAGAAGACGTCAGATCCCCCTGGAACTGGAGTTATAGACAGTTGTGGGCTGCCATGTAGGTACTTGGAACTAGACCAGGGTTTCCTGCAAGAGTTGTCAGTGTTTTGAACTGCTGAGCCATCTCTCTAGCACAAGCTGCTTTTCAAAAGAACATGGTTTTACTGGGGTATGTGGGTACCCAAAATGCTTGACCTGAACCTAAGTAAGACTCCAGGCCATACTTGCAGATTCTAGGAAAAGCAGAGGAGAGGGAACAAGTTAAATGCTCCCTACCAGAAGGAAGCAACTGACAAACCTCAAGGTCTGTAGGAAAAAGGAGACCTGAGACTCAACCAGTGCATCAGGCAGCACATTTGAAATCCCCACACTGGGGAGACTGAAGCAGGAAGATCACAAGTTTGACTACAGTCTGAGCTACATAGTTAGACTCTGTCTCAGAAAAAAAAAAAAAGAAGAAGAAGCTGAGCTGGGTGTGGGGGTGCACGCCTTTAAATTTTTTTTATTAATTTTTATTTCTGTATGTGTATGAATGTACTGTCTGCATGCAAGTTTGTGCACCCGTGTTGTGCAATGCCGCAGAGGCCAGAAGAGGGTGTCGGATTCCCCTGGAACTGGAGTCCCAGACGGCCCTCGGCCGCCATGTGGGTGCTGGGGATCGAACCCGGGTCCTCTGTAAGAGCAGTCGGCGCTCTCAACCACTAGGCCGTCTCTCCAGCCCGGGTGCATGCCTTTAATCTTAGCATTTGGGAGACAGAGGCAGGCAGATCTCTGTGAATGCCAGGCTAGCCAAGGCCACATAGTGAGACCATGTCTCAAAAAAATAAAAACCAGGCTGGAGAGATGACTCAGTAGTTAAGAGCACTGGCTGCTCTTGCAGAGGACCTGGGTTCAGTTCCCAGCACCCACATGGTGGCTAACAACCATCTATAACTCCAGTTTCAGAGAAATCCCATGCCTTCTTCTGACTTCTGTGGGCACTGCATGACATGAGCACACTTACCTACAGGCAAGCAATACATTTGTACACATAAAATAATAATGAATAAAATATTAAAAAATATAAAAACCAAAATCAAACCAAACCAAACCAAAAAGAGCCGAGGATGTAACTCTGTAATAGGGCACTTTCTTACTGTAAGGTCCTGGGTCTGAGCTCCAACACTGCATAATACCAAAACAAACACTTATCCAAATTGGGTATCATGGCTTTTGCGTATAATTCCATACTTGGGAAGTGGTAGCAGGGGGGTCAGGAAGTCAGGGTCATCCTGGGCTACCTAGTGAGTTTTGAGGCCAGCCTGGGCCATACAAGACCTTGTTTCAAAAAAAAATTAACCAAATATATTGTGTATGTATTTCTGTGTGTGCCTGTGTGTAGAGTGTATACACGCGTGTGTACATGTGTGGCTATAGGTGCTCTTGCCTATGCTCATGTGTCATGTGTGTGTGTGGAGACCAGAGGCTGATGCTGGGATGTCTTTCTCAGTCACTTCTCACCCTGTCTTTGAGACAGGTCTCTCACTGAGCCTGGAGCTGAGCATTTTAGCTAGCCGGGCTGATGGGTGAGTCTCAGGATCTCCATGTAACTGGGCCGCCTCAGATACAAATGCACACCTGGGCTTGTTATGTTGTTTTTTTTTTTTTTAATTTTTTTATTGTGGCTGCTTTGGATTCAAACTCAGTCCTCAGGCTTCAAGCCAAGTGCTTATCCACTGAGCCATCTCCCCAGCTCCTATGCTGAGTATTTTTACCAGCCTTCTGAAAAAATAAGCACAAAATTTCTAGGCTAACTGAAGAGAGTAGAATGTAGGTTGATTTGGAGGTTTGACATGTTTAGCAGTTTTGTTAGCAAGGGAATACACTTTTTTTGGTCTTTTTGAGCCACAGCTATTCTGTTTTTATTTTATTTTATTTTTTTATTTATTTTTGTATGTGTATGAATGTACTGTCTGCATGCAGGTCTGTGCACCCGTGTCGTGCAATGCCACAGAGGTCAGAAGAGGGTCTCAGATTCCCCTGGAACTGGAGTTCTCCTGGAATTGGAGTTACAGACAGTTCTTAGCCGTCATGTGGGTGCTGGGGATTGAACCCGGGTCCTCTGCAAGAGCAGTCGGTGCTCTTAACCGCTAGGCTATCTCTCCAGCCCCAAGCCACAGCTATTCTGGAACTTGATATGTAGGCCAGGCTGGCCTTGAACTCACAGAGATCCACCTGCCTCTGCCTCCTGAGTGCTGGGATTAAAGGTGTGCACCACCATACCCGGTTAACCATTTCTCTGTGGAGATGGCTATGTCCTGTTTTGAGCTGCTTCTGCATTCTTTGTTTTATTTTTTATTTTGACTCAGGGTCTCACTAAGTTTCCCAGGCTGGCCTTGAACTCACTTTGTAGCCTAGGCAGGACTTGAACTTGTGATCCTCCTGCCTCAATTTCCTGAGTAACTGAGAGTACAGGCCTGTGCCACCAGACCCAGTTGATGGCTGTTCCATTCTTCAACTCATCTGTATGTTTGGGTTGTTTAAAAACAGATTGTGTGTGTGTGTGTGTGTGTGTGTGTGTGTGTACATGCACGCTTGTGGAAGTCAGAGGACAACTTTGGTAGTGTTTCTCTCCTTCCACCATAGATTCTGGGGATCTAGTTGTGAGGCTTGCATGGCGAGTGCCTTTACTACCTGAGCCATTTCACCTGCCCCTCCCCTTTTTTTTGCCTTTTAGAGACAGGGTCTCCCCCATAGCCCCAGCTGCTCTGGAACTCACTCTGTAGACCGGGCTGGCCTTGAACTCACAAAGATCAAAGATCCACCTGCCTCTGCCTCCCAAGTGCTGGGATTAAAGGCGTGCGCCACCATGCCCGGCTAATGCAGTTTTGTTTTTTTTTGTCTTTTCATCACCTGCCCTTTTTAAAAACAGTAATAAAACATTGGATCTGTGAATATACCTCTGTGGTAGAGTGCTGGAACCTTAGCAACACACACACACACAGACACAGACACAGACACAGACACAGACACACAATCCATGATGTCACTTAACCAAACCTCTCTTTGCAGCTTTTATGCAAAGTGTAAACAAAGTAAAGGAAGGCTCAGCACAGGGCCAGCAGTGATTCATGTCCTGGGTGTGTGACTGCATGAGAGCTAGTGCTCATGGGTCGTGATGCAACCTGTGGGTGGGGTGGGGGTGGGGCAGACACACAGATGTGGCTGAATCCCACAGACTGCAAACTTCTTTTATGGGTTTTTGGGGTGTTGTTGGAAGGACAGACTATACAGGCTGAGGATTAAAATGGGATAATCTAGGGAGGATTTTCTGCCCACAAGTCTGCTCTTCATCCTGATATGTTTAGGTATTAAAATCATATTACAGAAACATTCCTTTTAGTCCCAAAGGATTTTTAGCCTCTTCGAAGTAAAATGCAAATATCATGGGTGGGGTGCATGCCTGAAAGACTTCACCATGACCAGTGCTGCCAGGATTCATGGCTCGCTTGTCGACAGCCACGTGGCTGCTGGGAGTAGGCTGCCAGATGCCAGTCCCTGATGGAGCATGAGGGGAACTATTGGCACATTGAACTTAGCATGTGTGTATGCACATTTGCAACATGAGCCATGTATGTGGGGGCTATGGGCAGGAACATGCATGCTCATGTGTATCAAGACCAAGGGATAGCCTCAGGTGTTATTTCTCAGGAGTCTTCCATCCTTTTCTTTCTTTCTTTCTTTCTTTCTTTCTTTCTTTCTTTCTTTCTTTCTTTTTCTTTCTTTCTTTTCTTTCTTTTTCTTTTTTTCTATTGTTTTGTTTGTTTATTTGGAGACAGGGTCTCCCTGTAGTCTCAGCTGGCCTGAAACTTGCTATGTAGACCAGGCTGGACTTGATTTTACAGAGATCTGCCTATCTCTGCCTCCTGAGTGTTGGGATTAAAGGTGTATACCATTGTGCCCACCTCTTTTTTCTTTGTCTTTTAATATTTTATTTTCAATTTTAATTTTTACATGTATAAGTGTATTGCCTGCATGTACGTGAGTGTGCCCATGTTGTGCAATGTCCATAGAGTTCAGAAGAGGGCATCAGATCCCCTGGAACTTGAGTTACAGATGTTTATCAGCCACCATGTGGGTGCTGGAATTGAACCTGGGTCCTCCTACAGAGCAGCCAGTACTCTTAATCTTTGAATTGTCTCTCCACCCTTCCCTTTTTTTTCTATTTTATGTGAATGAGTGTTTTGCCTGTATGTATGTATATGTACTACATGCCTGTAGTGCCCATAGAGGCCAAAAGAGGGCATCTGATCTCCTGGAACTGGAGTTACAGATAGTTGTGAGCCATCATGTGGGTGCTAGGAACCAAACCCAGGTCCTTATGATTGTGTGGTAAGCCCTGTATTGACAGGGCCATCCCCACAGTCTACTTATCTCTTTAACAATGATCTGGACTTGACTTGGCTCCCAACTTTATAATTCTGTGTTCCTCCTTGATTTGAGGGAGTGTGTGATGCAGGAAGTTCTGTTCCCCTCTGTACCTGAGAACTTCTCCATGAGGGCGTTGAGCTCAGCCTCAATCTCACGGTGCATGGAGTCGTTGGTCACAGCCAAAATCCACAGCAGCAGGTTTGTAGCCAGGGTCAACATGAGGCCACACCTGGAGGAAGGACATGCTCAGCTCATACTCTCTGGCTGCCTCCCTTCCACTGCCCAATGGGGTGACCACTCAATCCCCGAGCCAGCTCTCATGTGGCCTTAGGACTCCTAGAGTCCCAAGAGTAACCTGGGCTACATCCAATATTAACCTACAGCTGCAGCCCTTTACACATCCCACCATCTTGGGAAACCAGGGTGGTAGTGATGGAAATAGAGAGTTCCAGGCCCCAGAGGGAGGGAAATCTTACCTGGTAAAGTTGGTCTGGACCTGAACACAGTCCTTACAGTGTTTCCAAAGTACCCAGGTCTGAAAGAGATAGGGCCTTGAGCCCAGGGGCTGACGGGAGTGGTGGGACTGTGGCTTGTAAATCTTAGTTGCTTGTGTGGATTTGCAATAAAAGACCAAGTAAAGAAGCCTGAGTTGGAATCCTGCCTCTTCCATTTCCTTGTTGTGTGGTATTGGGCCAGGGGTTAAAAAAAAAAAAACAACAACAAACCTCAGATCTTTAACTGGCTCAGCTGTGAAAAGGAGTTGAAATGCTACCACTGGGAGGGGGGTTCATACCTACTTGAGGGGTGAAATGAAGGTGATTTAAACATAAGACCTGGCACACATAGAGACTCAACAGAGAGAGAATTGTAGCTCTCCGGGGGCAGCGTTTTGGCATAGACAGGTGCATATAGGCAAATGTGTTTATAAGTGTCTACATCTGGGATATGGGTATGTGGAGATGCATGTGTGCAGAGGCGTGTGTGTGTGTGTGTGTGTGTGTGTGTGTGTG
>VZQC01007234.1:179817-206233 GCA_009823505.1 Rhizomys pruinosus
TTTTTTTTTTTTTTTTGGTCTTTTTGAGACAGGGTACCCCCATAGCTCTGGCTGTCCTGGAACTCACTCTGTAGACCAGGCTGGCCTTGAACTCACAGAGATCCACCTGCCTCTGCCTCCCAAGTGCTGGGATTAAAGGCGTGCACCACCACCATGCCTGGCATCAGTGCCTATTTCTAAAGTGGGTTAATGGGATCCACCAAGGCAGCCCGAGCATCTGCACACTGCCCTGTCATTGGGCGATTTCCAAAATGGGAAAAACTGGTCGATTTATAATGTCTGCCATATGCGTGGGATGGGTCGGGATCAGCACAGATGCCTTGCCCTTGACTTTGACTCCACCACCTTCCATTTGCCTCCACTTCGTCCCCAGCTATTCCATGAATGCCTAGCAGAACCTGGGGACATTATGCTTGGCCCCCCTCTTTCCATGAATGTCTTTCCACTTCTGCACTCATCCCAACCTTTAACTTCAGCCAGCCACTGTCACCACTTGCTGTGGTCCAGCACTGCCCCCCCCCCAACACACACACACTTGCAGCTCTGATCTAGCACACTGCCTTTCTGGGCCACTTTGGGTGCTGCTCCTCTTCACTGGACTGAGCTGCAGCAGAGTGGGGATGGTTCCACTGCCATGTGCTCCCCTGCTCAGATCACCCAGGAGCTCCTCGACAGCCCATGCCATCCAGACACTCTGGACTCAGGGTTCTGAGTGGACACTGCCCTCTCTATAGTTTCCTGATGCTCATGAGTTCAGGGAATGTTTCTGTGTCTGTCTCCAGCATAGCACTGGGCTTCGTCCTTGCTTCTCTTTGAACTGTATCCCCTTAGACCCAAGTCTATCTATTACAACTTTCAATCTTCTTTCCTCCCTCCCTCCCTCCCTCCCTTCCTCCTTTCCTCCCTTCTTCCTCCTTCCCATTCTTTCTTCCTTCTTCCATTCCTTTCCCTTCTCCTTCCTTCTTTCCTTCTTCCCTCTCTTCCTTCTTCCCTTCCCTTTTCCTTCCTTCCTTCCTTCCTTCCTTCCTTCCTTCCTTCCTTCCTTCCTCCTCTCCTCCCTCCATAGTCTTGCTCTGTAGCCCAGGCTGGCCTTGAACTATCAATTTTCCTGCTTCTGTCTTCTGAGTGCTGTAATCACAGATGTGCACCACCGTGCCTGCTTGGCTTCTTAGATTTTTTTCCACCTCTACTAATACCCCAGTCTGGAGCCCCTCTGATCTCGCCTGGTCTGGTTTTCCTGCCCATGGTGTCTATTCCCCATGGAGAGTCCTGCAAAGATCGCCAGTTGCCCTCAGTGTAAAGTCCAAGGTTTGTGAGGCTTTTCCAAGTGAAAAAAGACAGCATGTGTTGGCCTGGTCTTACTGTTCAAGGCCGGGTGGCGGTGGCTGCTGCTTCCTGGCCTGGCCTCCACTTAACCCCCTCAGTCTGGCCCCAGTGCCTTCCCCCCCGGGCTGTAGCATCCTACTGCAACCCAGAATGCCCTCTCCTCTTGCTCACTGCCCTGTCTTTGCCTACAGTGTCCACCCCTCTTGGTCTTTCAGGACTCATCTGCTAGGTGCTTCCTTGACTCCTCCACCCAGAATGAGGGATCTTTCTTGCTACTCCAGGCCTCTTCTGATGACTGTGTTGTCCAGCACACTCTAGCTTCATCAGCTGTGCTTTGCTCCGTCACCCTTCAAGACTCCATCAGGATCTTACCAGGAGACCCTCATTACACTGGCCCTAACCACAGCCTCTCTGGGGCCCTGTTCTCCACATGCGCTCTGAGTAGTGGTGATCCCTTCTGGAGATCCCTCCTGGAACAGGCTGAGTACTCAAACTTTGGCCTCCATTTAATCTTTTTGGTCTTTTTGAAACAGGGTCTCCCTTTAGCCCCAACTAGCCTAGAACTCACTATACAGACCAGGCTGCTCTTGAACTCCCAGAGACCCTCCTGCCTCTGCCTCCCAAGTGCTGGGATTAAAGGCATGTTCCACCACACCTGGCTCCCTTTAAGGTTTTATAAGTGACTTTGTGCCTTTTCCCACTCCATCTTGTCATCGCTGGGCCAATTCTACCTCTTTCCTGTCCAGCCTTGCCCCTGCCACACTCTGGCACGTGAGTTCCTCATGTCCATTCAGACACAGGCAGAGGACTCCATGCTTCTCCTGTGGTCTCCGGGCTCCCCCAGCTCTCTCAGAGCTAGCTGCTCCTTTCGCCTCACCAGTGGCCCTCATCCAGCCTCTTCACTGGAAGCCCTCTCTCTGCCCAAACAGACACATGGCTGTTTTGCTGGATGACTCCTCCCTTCAGAGCATGAGAGTGCACCCCCAGGCATGCCGTGAGTGTGGCTGGCTCCGCTCGAGGTCAGGGGCTCTTCCAGGGAGGAGACCGACTCCAGTTTGACTCACCCTTCTGAACATAGCACAGTTCTAACATTCACCCATGTTTGCTCTGGAGTCTGGCAGTTTCTGGGAAAATTTCAGCACCAGAGCTGTGGACAGAGACCCTGTCCATTAACCCTTTCTATCTTGGAGCCGCTCAGAAGGCTTTTCAGATGGTTGCCTAGCCCTCCCAGGCTCTGATGCCCAGGTTGAGCAAGATGAGGCTCCTGGAGACACCTCCCTGCTCCCTTTCTCCCAGCCCTAGTGGCTCCACCTCACCTTCTCCACACCCCGCCCTCCCTTTCCCCACCTCCTACTGATCAAAAACCCAGATGGCCATTTATCACCTTTGTCATCTTGGACAAGTTATTTAGGCTCTGTGCCTCAGCAGCCTCACCTGTGAAATGAATGGACGAGGATGGAACAGCAATGCCCAGTGTTCAATATCAAAATCAATCTCTCTCTCTCTCTCTCTCTCTCTCTCTCTTCTCTCTCTCCTCTCTCTCTCCCTCTCCTCTCTCTCTCTCTCCTCTCTCTCTCCTCTCTCTTCCTCTCTCTCCTCTGCTCTCCTCTCTCTCTCCTTCTCTCTCCTCTCTCTCCTCTCTCTTCCTTACTCTCTCTCCTCTCTCTGCCTCTCTCTCCTCTCTCTCCTCCTCTTCCTCTCTCTCCTCTAAAACTTTCCTCTCTTCTACCTCTCTCTCTCCATCTCTTCTCCCTATCCTGTCTTACTACTCTTCTCTTCTCTCTCTCTCCTCTCTTCTCTCTCCTCTCTTTTCTCTCTCTCTCTCTCTCTCCCTCTCTCTCTCTCTCTTCCCCCTCTCTCTCCTTCTCTCTCCTCTCTCTTCCTCTCTTCTCTCCTCTCTCCTCTCGGCTACCTCTCTCTTCCTCTCTCTCTCTCTCTCCTCTCTCTTCCTCTCTCTTCATCTCTCTCTCTCTCTCTCTCCTCTCTCTCTCCCCCCCTGGGGCCTTTACATGCTATGTAAGTACCACTGAGCTACATCTCCAGCCCAACAAGTTCTGGAATAAAGCAGTGCATGATACCTACATCAGCAGATCACCACCTGCGTAGTTATTTGCAGATTTCCCTACAGTGCTTTCCAGATCCTAGAGAGGGCTGAAGGACCGAGATCATTCAGAGCTGGCTTTTACTCAGACTGCAGGCCCTGGGGAGCAGGGACCCTGGAGGTCACTTTCGGGGCCCTCTCCTGTTAGGGTTGTCACCCTGGTTTCTCCTTGCTTTCACTCTTGTAGTTCAGCCCTCCACCAGAGGTTAAAGGGGCCTTTTTAGGGGAGCAAACGTGGTTCACCTCCAGGCAGGGTGCTGGGATGAAGTGAGCATCACGGGGTCCTGGATGAAGGCTAGAACTAGTGTGCTCGGAACTCACAAGAACTTGGCCATCCCTTGGCACGCCCCTCGGCTCAATGCCAGTCCAAGGGAGGTCCCAGACACCAAACTGGTTTATGGGTCGCGTTCAGAGGCGGGCGACGAAAGCAGAAGAGCCAGAGCCGTCGGGGCGCGGCGCAGAGCCAAGAGCTCAGGACCAGCTCCGAGGAGGCTGTCTGGCACGGGCTTCAAGATATCCTTCCAAAGCCACACAAGGGACTGCAGGGCCAGGGGCGAGGCTGTCCAGGAAGACCCAGCCCCATATATAACCAAACATCCAGGTTCAGGCTTCTTTCGGGGTGAGAGCCCTCTTTGGGCTGTGGGGACCGGTGAGCCAGGGAGAAAAAGGGTGGGAGCAGAGCCAGAGTTGAGGTGCAGAACAGAGGAATCAGCTTCGGACCGCCCCACTCGCTCTGCGCTCTCCGCTCAGACCCTGCAGCCCCTAGTTGATGAGCCCGCTTTGGAGAAGTGAGTGTCGAGCTGAGGGAGGTCCAGCCGGCTGTTCCAGGGCGCTCGGGGTCTCAGCTAGACCCGGGGAGCCTTACCTGACGTCTGCGCAGCCATCGCCGCCGGCTCAGCTCGGACTAGGGCGCAGCGCGGATCCTCGGTGCAGGTGAGACCCAGGTGCCCTGACCGATGCCCCCGACGCCCTTTCCCCCGCTGGACTGCGCAGCCGCCGCTCGGGCTCCACGGCCCATCGATTTTTCTGTTGACTTTGGGAATCTTATTAATCCCTCGTTAATTACCCCGCCGGGGGCTCGGGCGCAGACCCAGCAGCCAATGGCGAGGAGGCTGGGCGGGGCGAGGGGCGGGGTCAGCTCCCGGCCCGGCTGGGACCGAGGACCGGGCGGCTAGCAGCCTCCCCTCGGGGTAGTTGGATTGGGGTGCGTGGTCCTCAGGCGGGCAGAAGAGAGCCCGCAGGGTTCAGGCCAAACTAGCTTGTGGCGGCCGAGCTGGGACTAATGGGAACCTCTCCTTCCCAAGTCCGGGTCGCCTGTTTCCTTTAACCTGCTTAGCTAACCTAACACAACAGAAGCATTTCCCAGGACCCTCTCTCTGCCTAAGTCAAACGTGTAGTTGGGGTGCAAAGACCCAAGGTAGGAAATGAGACAGGAGGAGGAAGAGAAGGAGGCCTCAGGCCTCTTCCGTTTCCTTGTCTCCCCCTCTCCGGAGCCTCACTCCTGCTTCCATGTCATCCTCTATTTCTGGGGCGGCTAGACCTGTTGTGGACCTCAGGTTGCTAACAAGGTCCAGGCACTCTTTCCTCTAAAGTCCGCTGTGCTCCGGGTGTCGCTGCTCCCACACTCTATCCCCAGATTGTCCTCATCCGCTCACAGTCCCCAGCCCAGTCCAGGCCCAGCTCTCCCTCCCTCTGACCTTCCTTCCTTCTCTTCTGACTGTGACGCCTCCACTCCAATCTCTGATTCTCACAAGGAAACAAACAGGGGGCATGGAGGTGGCTCGGTGGGTAAAGGCACTTGCTGACTTCAACCCTCAGAACCCTCATGGTGGAAGGAAAGAACAGATTCCTCCAAGTTGTCCTCTGTCCTCCACTCCACCACTGTGACACACACACACACACACACACACACACACACACACACACACAAATGTAATAAATTACACACATGTAATAAAAATGGTGCACAGCAGTAATCCCAGTACTTGGGAGGTAAAGGTGGACCATCAGAAGTTCAAGGTCATCTTTGGACCTGTAGAATTAGAGGCCAGTTGGACTACCTGAGACTCTTTTCAAAAAACAAACAAAAAAACCCAACTTTGACCCTCTAACTCTCTCTCTCTCTCTCTCTCTCTCTCTCTCTCTCTCTTTCTCTTTCTTCCACCTCTATACCTGTGGTATTGGAGAAGTTCCTTGGGGACTCCAGGATGGCAGGTAAAGACTTGACTCTCTCTTCTCTTAAACTGGAATCACCCCATTTGTGTGTGTGTGTGTGTGTGTGTGTGTGTGTGTGTGTTATGAACTTCAGTTCCTGACATTCCTGAAAGGGGAAAAAGTCTACAGCCTGTGGTTAATGGGTTTAGGGTTCAGATGGGCAGGAGGAATAACTGCCAGCGTTTTATAGCACCGGAGGCCAACTATGGTTGATGACAATTCATTGACTACTTTACAACAGCAAACAAGAGAGGACTTTGAATGCTCTGAACACAAAGCAATGATCTACATCTGAGGCAATCAATATGCCAATTTCTCTGATTTGATCATGACATATTGCATGCATGTACTGAAATTCCACAATTACAATTACTATGTATCAATGAAAAAATATATATTAACAAGCCAGGCGTAGTGGTGCATGCCTTTAATCCCAGCACTTGGGATGCAGAGGAAGACAGAGCTCTGTGAGTTCAAGACCAGCCCAGTTTACATAGAGTGTTCCAGGCCAGCTGGGGCTACAGGAAGACCCTGTCTCAAAAAGATACACACACACACACACACACACACACAAACATATTAACAACAAAAACTCTGCTGCTCATAACAAAAAGTTTGAGGGTGGGGGAGCTATCTCAGTGTGTACAGTGCTTGCAGAGCAGGCATGAGGACCTAAGCTGAACCCCAGCCCCTGTATAAGAATCTGGGTGTGGTGTTTCACTTGCAGTGCCAGCACGGGGTGGGGGTGGGGGAAAGACTAGGAGGATCCTTGGAGCTCACTGGCCTAGGCCAGTCTGTGAACTCCAGGTCCTATTGATACACCCTGTCTCCAAAAATAAGGTAGAGAGCTCCTGAGGTCTGGCCTCCACGTGCACTTGCACACATGTGCATGTGTAGACAGGTACATGCACACTCACCCACCCACCCACACATGTACACAAATACATACCTGCACACACAGAGCTTAAAAATTATTATTGTTGCCAGGCGTGGTGGTGCACGCCTTTAATCCCAGCACTTGGGAGGCAGAGGCAGTCGGATCTTTGTGAGTTCAAGGCCAGCCTGGTCTACATAATTACATAATGAGTTCTAGGACAGCTGGAACTACAGGGAGACCCTGTCTCAAAAAAAAAAAAAAAAAGAGTTTGAGTTGTGAAAACTTTGAACCATCCCAGCTCAGATTACCAGTTCCTCTCTTGTGACCATCTCAGATGAGGCTACTGAGTCAAGAAGTGAGGGACAAGGGGGTGAATTGTAGGTTTATTGGTTCCCAGCTCCACACAGTATACTGACCAGGCCACAAAGCTGGGATTAGGGATAGAGCCAGAGCCTGCACTCCCAGATTCTGGTCCTAGGAATGCTTCAGGGAAAGATTTTCCCGCCTTGATTTCCCCAAGTGCCAGGATCCTGCAGGGTGGATGGGCATGTCCTGGCTTTTGATTTAAAAACTCGTCCTGGAAAAATAAACTTTTGTGAAAATTCCAGTCTGGGTCTGGCAGGAAGTGACTGCCTGTCTGCGGTTCATTCCCAGAGGGGCGGGGCTTCAGGACAGCACGTAGACCTCCAGGAGGCTGGAGACAGCGTGCATGCGGTAGAAGATGCCGAAAGGCAGGCAGATGTTGACGATAGCGGCCCAAAGGGAGTAGCCATAGAAGTCCACCTCCACGGTGTTGCTGAAGTGAGGGCGGGCACCAAAGGCGGGCATGATCCACAGCTGTGGGGAGAGAGGCATACATCAGGAGTTGGCACAGACCAACTGTCATTTCTTTGCTGGCCATGAAAGGTTGGGATTCCAGCCTTCTACTTTGGTGGACACTGAGGGCTGTCACCCAGTGGCGACCTCCCACATCTTGACGTGGCTTGGCACTATCTAAGGAGCTCAGGAAGTATGCCTGACTAAACCGGCCCACTTCTAGGCTAGAGAGCCATCTGTGGTCACTCCTTTGATTCTCTTATCCAGGCCCAGGCGAGATAGTTTCAATAGGTGGCTTAAAAAACAGCTGGATTAGGCTGGAGAGATGGCCTAGCGGTTAAGAGTACCGACTGCTCTTGCAGAGGACCCAGGTTCGATCCCCAGCACCCACATGGCGGCTGAAAACCATCTTTAACTCCAGTTCCAGGGAAATCCGACACCCTCCTTGGTATTGCACAACACGGGTGCACAAACCTACATGCAGACTGTACATTCATACACATACGAAAATAAAATTAAAAAACACACACAAAAAAAGCACAAAAAGAAACAGCTGGATTATCAGCTGGCCAGATGTGTGTTGGGGTGCTGGTGGGAGAATCAATTAGGCCTAGGGAAGAGGGTTCAGGGCCCAGCCAGAAGGCGATCCTACTCCAACCATCCATGACTCTACTTCCCCACCCCACTTCCAGCCCCTTTGATGGGCAGGAGGAGTCAGAGGCTAGGATCCTGCTTCACCTCTGGGTAGGAGCTCAGACCTTTTGGGCATGGGAAATAGGGCAAAGGACCAAAGTCTTTAAGGCTAGCTTCACCTCTACTGCAATTCACTCCATTCTTGGGAACATTACAGCCCTCTTCTGAGTCCATTTCCATCCTATAAAATGAAGGGATGGAGATGATACCAGAAGTGATTCAGAGTCAGATACTTGGGGCAAGAGCATCCTCTCCGAGGGTAGCTCTTGGCCTCTAAGCCAGGATTGGTGGGCGTGAGAGAGCCCCAGACCCAATGAGGCTTTGAGCCTTACTGTTTCTCCTGGTAAGGCCAAAGCCTGGTGACCACATTTTTTTCCCCCTGTAAGGTGATACTGACTATTGCAGTCCACGTGGGGTCATATTCCTAGCCGGAGTATATTTCTTCAGTAAAGATGCTCCTATACTGGGGATATTTTTCTATTGGAGGAAATAGTCAAAAAGGCTGTTTTTATATTGAGTTAAATTTCATTATTTTTGCAATGATTTTAGAGTACCAATATGTGAGGATGCTCAAGTTTCTTTTATAAAATGGTGTGATTTAACCAGGCGTGGTGGTGCACGCCTTTAATCCTAGCACTTGGGAGGCAGAGGCAGGCGGATCTCTGAGTTCAAGCCCAGCCTGGTCTACAGAGTTACCTCCAGGTCAGCTGGGACTAAAGGGAGACCCTGTCTCAAAAATACCCCCCAAAAATATGATGTGATTTTTGCATATAACCTACATATACCCCTGAAATCATCTCTAGATTACTGATTCACAATATGTCAATGTAAAATAGTTGGTCGATGTGTTCAAAGTATGGATGGATTTTTTTTTCTCCTCGTATTTTGCATCTGAGGGTTGGGCAAATCCTGGAGCACAGAGCCTGCAGACCCTGAGACTTGCTGTCCCCACTGTGAGTTCATATTTCTATATCGGAGATTTCTCTTCTGGAGAGCCTGTCTACACTGGGTGTTGCTGTGTTGGGTGGAGCTATGCTAGGAATGTTTTTCTTTGGGGGTGCCCTCTCATTATGAGGGTTTCTGCCCTGGGGTGTTTCCATGCAGGGAACATACTCGCACTGGGTAAAGCCCGTCACTTTTAGGAGTTGGCTTTACCAAGTCCTTGGGGAGGGGACAGATGCTGTCTCACAAATCTCTCTTCTCAGCCGGCTCTCCATTACATCCCGCCCTCACTATCTCTTACCACAGACAGCTCACACTTACCCTGATCTCTGCTACTTCCTGATGTGGTTCCAATTATTCTGAGAAGCAGGTGGGTCACAAGATTCCAGGAGTGGTCACACCTCCCACCTGGCAGTCACGCCCTCACCCTCCACATCAGCTTTCAGCTCCCTCTCACCTCTCTCTGCCCAGCCCCCCCATGTCAGCTTTCCCTGGGAGCCCTCCATTGGCTGCCTATATGCCAGAGGGCTGGGACTGCATTCTGTCTGTGCCCTGAAATGCTGTTTGCCCAAAGCTGCAGTTAGCTCTCTCTGAACTTGTTCCTGTGAACGATTCTGGAGTAAGCTCCAGGACAAGATAGAGAAGGTTAAGTGAACAACACCCTCTCCCAGCATCCACTCGGGTCTCCTCTTCCCCCCCATTTACCCTCATCCCCAGCTACTCACAATGACATTGCAAAGTAGGAGAAACAAAGAGATGTCTTTTAGGCACCGACGTCGCCAGTGGCACCTAGGGGCTGAGATGATGGCCATTGGCTCCTGAGGACTTTCTGGGTTGGGGCTGACCAGGCTGGGAGTGGGAGGGCAGGCAGGTAAGGTATGGAGGGCATCCAGGTTGGCGAAGGTGAGACCTCGGCAGGGCTCCTTGGGGGGCAATTCTCTATGCTCAGCCCCAGGCGGTCCCCGGTGGAGGCTCTCAATGATGAACACATTCTGGAAGGTATGCTGGGCAATCACGAGTAGAGCATGTGACAAGTTGAGGGCCCCCAGGAGGTCCCTGGGTGTGCCTACCACCACGGCCACAATGGAGTAGTAGGAGATGGCGTACTGGCCCAGGGCGGCACCCATCAGCAAAGCCACGTCCAGGGTACGTGTGGGGTTCTTATGGTGGTCCATGGCCCGGCGGTCAAAACGGTAGATGACTGAGCCACTCAGGCTGACCAAGGTCATGAGCCCCAGACAGACGATGTTGAAGCTGTAGTAGGTGACCAGGGCCTGCTGGGTGTGGCCTCTCTCGCCACTCACCTGGACCTCATAGATGATGAAGACAGCCAGCCCCACCACAAAGAGCGACAGGCCTAGGATTGGGCCAGCAAAAAAGGTCTCCCGGAACAGGCTGACCCGGGCTGGTGTGTGGCCGTGACTGTGGGTGGAGGCCAGCAGCCTGCCCACGTTCTTCCACATCACATAGAGCATAGTGGAGGCAAAGAGGCTGTACTCGATGTTGAAGGGATACAGGTAGAAGTAGCCTTGCTGGAAGATCTGGCAGACAGCTGTGCTGCAGGGGCACGGGTCTCCTCCACCTGTACTGCCTGCACGCTCTGCTGTGGAAAGAGGGGACACATGGCTGGGCTCTGACCCCCCCCCCCGTCTAGACAGTGATGAGTGAGGGCAGGGGTTCCCTCTGCCAGTCACCACTACAGTCCAAAAGCCTTCACAGGGCCTGGCATCTTTCTTCACTCCATAATTATTCATTATGCCAGACAGACACTACAAGATCCAACAGTTCGATTAAAACAAATTTCTGGGGCTGGGGAGATCCCTCAGTCAGTAAAGTCCTTGCTGTGCACGCACAATTACCTGAGTTCGACCCCCAGCACCCATGTAAAAAGTGTGGTAAGGTGGCACATGCCCGTAATCCCAGTGCGGGGAGGTGGAGACAGGTTGGCTAGCAATCAAATCAAAGCTGTGTGCTCCAGGTTCCCTAACACAACTTGTCTCAAAAACCTAAGGTAGAGGGGCTAAGTGAATGTGGTGGTGCATGCCTTTAATCCCAGGAGGTAGAGCCACTCAGCTTTTTGTGAGAATTCAAGGGCAGCCTGGTTTACATAGCAAGTTCCAGTCCAGCCAGACTCTCTCAAAACAACAACAACAACAACCAACTAATGGGACTGGAGAGATGGCTCAGCAGTTAAGGGCACTCAAATCTCTCGAAGAAAACATGAACTCAGTTCCCAACACTCCTGTGGATGCTCACAATTACTGTCTATAACTCCAGTTGCAGTGGATCTGACACCTTCTTCTGGCCACCAGGGGCACCAGGCACACATGGTGCACAGACATACGTGCCAGCAAAACACATATAAAAATACAAATAGCTGGGCATGGTGGTGCACGCCTCTAATCCCAGCACTTGGGAGGCAGAGGTAGGCAGCTCTCTGTGAGTTCAAGGCCAGCCTGGTCTACATAATGAGTTCCAGGACAGCTGGGACTACAGGGAGACCCTGTCTCAAAAAGACAAAAATAAAATAAAATAAAATAAAATAAAATAAAATAAAATAAAATAAAAATAAATAGGGTGAGGCGTGGTGGCACATGTCTTTAATCCTGATACTTGGGAGGCAGAGGCAGGTGGATCTCTGGGAATTCAAGGCCAGCCTGATCTACAGAGTGAGTTCCAGGACAGCTGAAGCTACAGGGAGACCCTGTCTCAAAAAGGCCAAAATAACAAACCAAAACCAAACCAAAACAACAAAAAAATTAAATTAAATTAAAAAGTATTAAAACCCACAAACAAACAAGACGAGATAGGAAAGCAATTGAGAAAGACATCCAACATTAACCTCTGGCTTTTTTTTTTTTTTGAGACAGGGTCTCCCTTTAGTCCCAGCTGGCCTTGAGTTCACTATGTAAACCAGGCCAGCCTTGAATTAACAGAGATCTGCTGGCCTCTGCCTCCTGAGTGCTGGGATCAAAGGTGTGCACCACCATGCCCGGCATGCTTTCTATTCTTAAACCTTCCCTGTGACAGTGGAGATCTGTGAGTGTGCAGGGTCCTTAGCTATCTAGTCTGGTCCCAAGTAGAAGGAGCCCTAGAGAAATCTAGAAAACTAGACCGTGGGACAGTAAACCCTGTTCTTTTTTAGTGTAGCAAAGTGGTTAAAAGCAAAGATGGATGTAAACCCTTCAATTTCAGGCTCTATGACCTTGGGCAGGCTACTTAACCTCTCTGTGGTTAGTTCCTACTTTGGTAGAATGGAAATATTAATAGTACTCATCTCCAAAGGGAAGTTGTGAGGGTTAAATAGAATATTTGAGAAACTCAGTGGTATGCAGGGCATACAGAGGTTAGTCATGCGTCCAAGTGATGTCATTGTGACTGTCGCTCTTTTGAGGTGGTTTCTCGCCTTTCTTTCTTCCCAGGCTGGAAAATCAGCCACTTCAGCTCCCTTCCCCACCCCTAGCTTGATTACTCTTTTTCTTTCTTCTGGAAGCCTGGGCTTCCTTCTTGGTGGGATGGAGACCTGGCTGCACCCTCAAGTATGAGGAAACACCCCAGGACTCCTGTTCCTTGTCACCTCTATCCACACTTCTGAGACAGAGAGGACCTGGAGTGGGAGGAGGCCCCTGGCTTCTACCTTTATCTCCATGCCCTTGCAAAGGCATGGTTGACTGACTCTAAATGCACAAGCACCCGTCCAAGGCTTGGCAGCCACAGGGCCAAGGCTAACAGGGAACTCACGGTCAGGGGCGAGGCGGGTGTGGCTGCTGTTGCCTTGGCCGTAAGAGTGGGCCTGGTGCACAGACTCGTCTACCACGGCGGCCATCCAGATGGCTAGGTTGGTAGTGAGGGTGAACATCAGTCCACACCTGATTCAGAGAGAGGAGGGGGAGAACAAAGAGAACAAAGGCTCGTGAGTCTCTGAATCCTGGCAAGGCAGGGGCTTTGGGAGTCCTCCTGAGAGACGGCATTAGACAGACCCTTGTGAAGAGGGGGGCTGAGCTTGGAAGGAAGGCTCAGCCTAGAGGCCTGCCATCCAAGAGAGGGCTAATGGGTATCCAGAGGCTCAGGTTCTACTAGGGGAGAGGGCAGAGCACAGGTTGCAGAAAGGGGAGAACAAAGAGGAAGGGGTGGCTGGAACCCCACCCAGGAATTAAAGAAGAGACACACCCAGGGTGCCAGGCCTCCTCTATCATGCCAGATGAGCTCCTGGGGGATGGACACTGAGCTCTTACCGGGTCAGGTCCAGGTGGGCGTGGATACAGTCTTTAGCCGAGACCCAGAGAAAGTAAGTCTGCATAGAGAGAGGGGGGGCCGGCTGAGTACTTTGTACATGGGCTAAGCTCTAGAGCTCAGTCCACACCCATGCCCAGTATGACATTCTGTCTACCCCAGAAGCTCTTCTACTAACTGACTGGGTTTACTTTAGCCTTACAAAGGAGACTGAGAATAATTTCTCTTTCTATTCTACAATGGGGCTTGTATAAAAATAGCGGCTCTCTGTTCCTTAAAGGTTGGCAAAATGTGACCTGGAAGACACTTTCATCTTGATAAGTTTGGAAGGTGCCATAAGTGATAGAGGGAAAAAGCTTTGATTACCAAGTTGTTTATTTCTGGGAGCAAGGTCAGCCTCAGGTTAGGTCTTGCTCAAGGTAGAAAGGGTGTTTGGTGGTTTTTTTTTCTTTCTTTGAGACAGTATCTCGCTCTAGCCTGGGCTGGCCTCCAACTCAGTACACAGCCAAGGATGGCCTTGAACTTCTGGTTCTCCTGTCTCTACCTTCAGAGTACTGAGATTACAAACAAGCAACACCATGGCCAGTTCTCCTAGCATTTTCTCCCTTCTTTGTTCCTATCCCCTACTCCTCCTCTTTGTGGCCCTAACCCTCACCTGACTGCATTGAATTCCTGCAATGGAGGTTATGTATGTGGGGATATTTGTGTGTTCATTTTTCCACATTATTCTTTAACCTTACGAAATATAAAAGACTAAAAGTACATTAAGTGCCATGGCCATATGTATGTGGAGTTGTGGACACCTGGGTGGCAGGAGGATGTTGCAAGGCAGGGCACCATCCCGTGCCATCCTGATTAAGTTTCAAGGTGAGCCTCTCTTCTGGTTTCCTGCAAGAACAGTCCTTCCTCGGATCTTTTGTAATTGTCTTTATGCCACATATTAAAAAGGAAATTTGAAGCCAGGTGTAGTGGCTGGGAGTGGAAACCAGAGGAGTTCAAGGCTAGCCTGAGCTGCATGATATGCCATCTCAAAAGAAAAAAAAGTCCTAGTTACAGGATGCCCTGCCTCCTAAACAAATATCAAACACAAACAAGCCGCAGCCAAGCCGCAGCCATATGGGTAGCTACAGAATGACCCTGGGCAGAGACTGCTGCCCTTCACGGACATTCCAGGAGGGTATACCAGGTTTAGCAGACAGGGGCAGCTGTCACAACTCGCACTTCCTAGGTGTTAATTACTGGCACCACTTAGGGTGAAATAATTGCAGCACCCTTAAGTAAGAGCTCACATGTAGATGCTACTTCCACATTTATGGGCTCATGTGATTCCCTATTAGAGTCTGGTTCAATTTACTTAATTGCTCAGGGTGGAAGAGGGCATGGAGCTCAGCTCCCCTTACGCTTGCCAAGCATAGGCTCTTTCCCACCTGGACAATAACGAACACAGCCTGAATGATGGGGTGCAGGATTTTGATGGCTGACTGGCATTCTAAGAAACTGGAATAGTAGCCGGTCTTGAAGACATCCATCACGAGAGTGCAGATCCCAAACAGCACCAGCCCACCTAGAACCAGGGCCAGCGGGGAGGGAGATAGGGTGTCAGAGAGGAAGGAGAGAGGGCTCGGAGGGTGGAGGATAGGCCCTGAGGAGGTGTGGCTGGACGGACTGGTGTAGGAAAAGGGTGGATGACTAGATGGAAGAATGGATGAATGGAGAGGGTGGGGGGATGGATGAATGGATGGATGAATAGATGAATGGACAAATGGATGACTGAAAGACGAATGAACAGGTGGGTGGATGGATGAGGGTATGAATGGACAGGCCATTGGATGGATGAATGGATAAGTGGAGAGGGTGAGGGAAGGATGAATGGGTATGAACAGGTCAATGGGCAAAGTGAAGGGCTGCAGAAAATGGCTGGGAGACAACTACATTGTTGTCCAGGACACTGGCTGGACATCCTGTGTCCTCCTCTTAGAGGCTGAACAGGCACGGGGAGGGATTCTGGATGGACTCTGTCACCTGCTGTGGGCTCCCCCAAAGGCTGCGTATGACCACCTCTGTTCAATTTTTAGACAAGACAAAGAAGTTCCCTCCATCCCTCTCTTCACCCCTAAGACGCCGGTCCCCTTCCCTCTCCCACCCCAGTGGTCACAACTCTCCTCCCAGGGAGCTTCCCACCCATTTACTCAAACTCATACTCTGTAGGTCCTCCAGGGCCAGCAAGTCCCTACCATGCCCACCCCACTCTTGTCCCCAACTCCCAGGACACCTCGGAGCCAGATGGGCCCAGCATGCGCATCTCGGTAGGGCACTGCATCAGGACAGCGCGCAGTGCGGAGGAGGTAGAAGATGATCCACAGGGCAGCCAGCAGCATCATGGTGGTGAGCAGAGCGAACACGTCGGTATCATACACCGCCACTTTGTTAAAGGCGCCACCACTGATGAGCGTGCAGGCGAGCAGCAGCACGTTCACCGCCAGGAGCACCGACAGCAGGCGGCCGCCCTTTTTCCACACCTCGCGGGGGCCGGTCCGAGGCGCCGGCAGGCTCTCCTTGGGGTGTGGGACCAGCTCCTCAGACATGGTGGGGGTGACTGGCAGAGGTTGAAGGGATCACTGTGGAGGTGTGGGGGGGCGGTGAGGACAGGTCAACCCAGAGGGTTCTCCTTCCCCCTTTCCCGTGTAAGCCCTGGATTTAGGGACCGCGGAGGGTGGGGGGTTAAGGGCTGGAGAAAGAGAAGAGAAAAATCAGACCTCGCATCTCTCTGATTGGACAAGAAAGACAGGAAAGAAAAGTGAAGCTTTGGTACCAGGTCAGACTGGGCGCTAGGTCCCATTCCCCAAATCAGACCGTCCCCTAGCCTGGGTGGGTGGGGGGGGGGGGGGGTTGAGGGCGCACCTGGTTGGGCCCGGGGCCGCCACGGAGTTGGGGGTCAGGGGGTGGTGAGCGTCTTCTCTCTCCCACGCCGGGCTGGACCGGTGCTTTATACCCGAGAGGACAGGGTGATTTACAGCCGCAAGACCTAGGCTCCATAAACCTCTCAGTCTCACTCACATGATCCATCTTTTTCTCCCAGCTGAATTTAGGGAAGCCAGATAAGGTGAGATTTATATTTACCTGTTCAGAGTCACCCTCCCCGCCACCCATCCCGCTGATGCGGCCAGGCTCGGGCGCGGCCCTACACTGCGGCGTCCACAGGGTCCTCCGCCTCCAACACCCACGGGCAACCAGCGATCGATCGTGCGGGTCAGAATCCTCAGAGCTGATTCCCAAGAGACCCCTTCCCAGAGGCCGCCAACACCTAGACTCCTGGGCAGCTTTGCCTCAACCTACACCTTGGATCTTGCTCGCCGCCCAAGACTCAGACACCAGCTCCCCTTTTCCCCACCTGCCCTCAGAGTGATCCAACTTCCTTCTTCCTTTATCCCCCACTACAGTGCTTGCTGGATGCTCCAAAGTCTGGGGATGCGCTACAGAAGTTCCCACGCCGTTCGCACAGCCGGCTGCCAGTCCTCTAGCGCCCCCTGCTGGATGGCGCTCGGCCCACCCCGCGCCAGGGGCATGCCCAAGCCGAGTCCTGCTCGCCGGATTTGTTCTGCGGTGAGTCCTTATGCCCCATCTAGACTCACTGTCCCTGGGATCAGGACTGACTCTCCATCCTTCCTTGAGACACCCCTCTCCAGTTCTTGGCCCGTTTCTTTGGACGAGTGGAGAAATCGGGAAGCGCAGCGCCTGGAGCTCTGAGGACATATTCCCACAAGTCCCCAAACTGCGCCTCAAGGGGCGCAACGCGGCGGTGGACGCTTTTGGAGAGAGGGGTGGGGGCAGGCAGGCTCCACTTGAGTTACGCCCGTGCGCTAAGAAGCATGGCATTTAGGACCCAGGGGAAGCCCCGGGGCGGCTTCCTGGGCAGCGGGAGATCCCCCTCCCTCTCCCGGTGAGCGTCTCAGATGTCCCGCTAGCCTAGCCACGGCTCTGGCGCTCCGCACCCTCCATCTGCGGTAGCAGGGGCTGGCGGCCCTAGGCCCTGCCCGCCCCCCTCCCTCAACCCCATGCCTCAGCACTAACCCCACTGCTCTCCCCCTCGGGGGACATTTCCCCCGTGCCCCTTGCCCGCCCCGTCCAAGTCGGGCGCCATGAACGACCAGTACCACCGGGCGGCCCGGGATGGCTACCTGGAACTCCTCAAGGAGGCCACCCGGAAGGAGCTGAATGCCCCTGACGAGGATGGTATGACCCCCACCCTCTGGGCTGCCTACCATGGGAACCTGGAGTCACTTCGACTCATCGTGAGCCGTGGGTGAGTACTCCCTTTGCACAGCCAGCAGGGAACCACGAAAAACCTCCTGGAGCCCAGTCCCCCAGACCTCATGGCATCATCTGCTCTCTCCCCTGTGTGCCTATGCACAGACCCTAAAGGGGTAGTGGTGGAGCCTGGCATGCCTTGAAGATGGGGAGACACGCACACGTGGTGGACAGGAGCACAGGCTGAGGCATGTGACTCTTGTGACCTGGATGTGGGGTTAAGAGGAGTGGAGGTGGGATTTGGGGGTTCATGATTGTAGGAAGGGTTCTTCAGAGTGAGGCAAAGATAAAAGACATTTCTAGGTGGGGGGGTGCGTGGAATCCAAAATAAAGTGGAAGTGAGCACCAGAGTGAAAGCCGAGATGTCTCCAAGGGCCTAGAAATGATGGCTAGGAAGGGGGGACCTTCCCTGCCCACTCCCCAGCCTAGGGGCCAAAGGGCTCTCTGTCACAGCACCCATGGTTCCCACAGGCTGGGTCTCACACTGACCTCTCCCTCACCCCTGCTCATTCCTGGGATTTATGGGCACAGTCACAGTGCCAAATGTCACTGTCCAGCCACCTGATTAACTCTCTGCACCCCCCCCCAGCAGGACCCAGTAATGAGAGACTGTGCTGTGCAGACAGGGCTTCTGCCCCCACCCCCGACATTCTTCCTCTGGAGTTGTCCTGAGGGGAGGCTGGGTACAGAATTCAGGAGTTTGGAAGAGTAGCCAAGGATTGTAGGATCTGGGGACACTGAAGTCGGGTTGGGGGTGGAGAACTAAACTACATTACTGGAAATATCTTTCCCACCAAAAGACTGTTTGGTAGGAATGGCCTGGATACCAGTGTGACTTGGACAGGAAAAGGATGCACCAGGAAGGTTCGCATGAATTTCTCAGGCTCTGGAGGGGAAAGGGCAGAGGCAGGGACTGAGCTGGACTTGGTATTGGGAGTGCCTATGGCCCGAGTGCATCATGGTGATTGGAGAAAAACAAAAACAAAACCCTCATCCTCTGTAGCTGCTCTTCCTCCTAGCAGCAGGTAGGAACAGTCTGAGATTAGACAGCTGAGGTGGTTAGAGGCCAAGACTGACTGTCTCCTCCTCAGTCCAGGAGGGCACTGAGTCGTGCTGTCCTCCTGTCTCTCCAACAGAGGGACTCACTGGAGTCTCGAGAAAAGGGTCTAGAGGGAGGGTGGCTTTTGGCGCTCTAAATGGCTCAGGTTCTACAAAGGGAAGGATTGGTGCTCAGTGGATGTGGGTCTGATGCTGAGCCGCCCTTTTCTATGCTGTCCGACAGGACTTGGCCACCAGTGGTGGAGGCTGAGCAGCGGGGTGTGCGGGGAGATGTGGAGACAAGGGAGTCATTCTTCCCCCAGTCTGAGCTGGCCTTGTGGCCTCATTAGTGTGGGGCAGAGGCCCTGTGCTAAACCTAGAGAAAAAGCTAAGAGCTCTAGAGGAGCTGCACTGGGGGGGGGGCTGTCAGAGTCTGATACGAAGGGCACTAGAGAAGACTGCTGAAAGGGGTCAAGCCACTGGGCCACAGAGGGTTCCCAAAGATGTGGCCACTTCAATAAGAGAGGGCAATACAGCCAGGCTCCCAGCCCTCTTCCTCTCCAGTCCTGGCTGCCCCCACGGTCCCCTCCTGGCCCAGGCCAAGACCCGACACCTGCTCTAACACTGGCGTTGCCAGGCCTGGCCCTGCTCCCTACAGACCTGGCGTTGCCCACTACATGCCAGCATGAACCCATTTACACTCTTCCAGGCTTGGGGGGAATACACATTACCCTCTTGTCCAGTCACCCATAACACGTGGCTACTTTCACCACCGCACGTGTCTGGAGACCCAGACTCAGCCCTGGCCCACCACCTCTCTGGGCCGGCTCCCCGCAGGGTCCATGAATAATTTACTCCTTTCTCTCTGCGCATCAAATATTTATCGCCTGAGATTCCCAGCCCTCAGCGCTCTGGGGCAAGGCCCCGCCCCAGCTCCGCCTTCCGGGTCGCCCCGCCCCCTGTGGGTTGGACCATTTTCCCTCCGAGTGCGTCTGTGGACGGTTCAGGCCAGCCGGTCTCCGGAAGTCCCAGAAGTCTGGGTCTCGGTCCCATGGGTCCTTTAGAGGATGGCATACTGCAGGCGGCCCAGGGAGCTCACAGTGTCTGGGGCTTTTTCTTCTTCCGGCCCCACATTCCTTGCACCTCCAGCCAGACCCCATGGTCTGACTTACTAAGAGGACTCATCCTTCCTCCCCACGTGCTGTCCCTGCAGGGGTGACCCGGATAAGTGTGACATCTGGGGCAACACACCCCTGCATCTGGCAGCTTCCAATGGCCACCTGCACTGCCTGTCCTTCCTGGTGTCTTTCGGGGCCAACATCTGGTGCCTGGACAACGACTACCACACACCGCTGGACATGGCCGCCATGAAGGGCCACATGGAATGCGTGCGCTACCTGGACTCCATCGCAGCCAAGCAGAGCAGCCTCAACCCGAAGCTGGTGGGCAAGCTGAAGGACAAGGCCTTCCGCGAGGCGGAGCGGCGCATCCGCGAGTGCGCCAAGATGCAGCGCAAGCACCACGAGCGCATGGAGCGGCGCTACCGGCGCGAGCTGGCCGAGCGCTCCGACACGCTCAGCTTCTCCAGCCTCACGTCCAGCACCCTGAGCCGCCGGCTGCAGCACCTGACCCTGGGCAGCCAGCTGCCCTACTCGCAGGCCACGTTGCACGGTACGGGCAAGGGCAAGGCCAAGATCCAGAAGAAGCTGGAGCGGCGCAAGCAGGGGGGCGAGGGCACCTTCAAGGTGTCCGAGGACGGGCGCAAGAGCGTCCGCTCGCTCTCGGGCCTGCAGCTGGGCAGCGACGTGATGTTTGTGCGCCAGGGCACCTTCGCCAACCCCAAGGAGTGGGGCCGCGCCCCTCTCAGGGACATGTTCCTCTCGGACGAGGACAGCGTCTCCCGTGCCACGCTGGCCGCCGAGCCTGCCCACTCGGAGGTCAGCACCGACTCAGGTCACGACTCCTTGTTTACCCGCCCCGGCCTGGGTACCATGGTGTTCAGAAGGAACTACTTGAGCAGCGGGCTGCAGGGGCTGGGCCGCGAGGAGGGGGGCCCGGAGGGCGCGGGCACGCCGCGGGGTCGCCTGCACAGCTCGCCCAGCCTGGACGACGACAGCCTGGGGAGTGCCAACAGCTTGCAGGACCGCAGCTGCGGGGACGAGCTGCCCTGGGACGAGCTGGACCTGGGCCTGGACGAGGACCTAGAGCCCGAGACCAGCCCGCTGGAGACCTTCCTGGCCTCGCTGCACATGGAGGACTTTGCCGCCCTCCTGCGGCAGGAGAAGATCGACCTGGAGGCGCTGATGCTGTGCTCTGACCTGGACCTCCGCAGCATCAGCGTACCGCTGGGGCCCAGGAAAAAGATCATGGGGGCGGTGCGGAGGCGGAGGCAGGCGCTGGAGCGCCCACCTGCCCTGGAGGACACAGAGTTGTGAGTGCCAGTCTGGGGGAGGGCTGATCCACCTGTCAGAAATGGGAGGGGGTGCCGGGCGGGCGTGGTGGCGCACGCATTTAATCCTAGCACTCTGGAGGCAGAGGCAGGTGGATCTTTGTGAGTTCAAGGCCTGGTCTATAGAGTGAGTTTCAGGACAGCTGGGGCTACAGGGAGACCCTGTCTCGAAAATACCAAAAAGAAAAAGAAAAAGAAATGGGAGGGGCAATACCATATTGGCATAACATCTAAGCTGCCACCAATTGTATAGCCCCCCATTATATATTTATCCCCACCTCAGAAAAAGAGGCTGCCAGTTTAATAATTGACATTTTTCTAGTGACAATTGATGCAAAGACACCGATTCTGGGGTTACTCAAATGAGGCAAAATGGGCATCTGGATGTCAGTAAGGTCCACTTATAGTAATCATAGCTAGGATTTTGTTTTTCAGTTTTTTCCCTTTTTTTTGGTATTTTTGAGGCAGGGTCTCCCTTTTAGTACCAGCTGTTCTGGAGCTCGCTCTGTAGAGCAGACTGGCCTCGAACTCACAGAGATCCGCCTACCTCTACCTCCCCAGTGCTAGGATAAAGGCGTGTGCCACCATGCCCAGCTAGGATTTTTTTTAATGGCATGTATGTAAGTGCACCAAGTTTCTGGAAACCCAAGGAGGGCAGAAGAAGGTGTCAGATCTCCTGGAAGTGGAATTTCAGGTGCTTGTTAGCTACAACGTGGGTGCTGGGCACTGAACCTGGGACCTCTGGAAGAGCAGCTAGTGCTCTTAACCACGGAGCCATCTCTTTTGAGTCAGGGTCTCATGTAGCCCAAGCTGGCCTTGAACTTACTGAGCCACTGAGGATGACCCTGAACCAACCCTCCTGCCTCCACCTTCCAAGGGCAGGGGACCAAACCCAGGGCTCCATGCCTGCTGAGCAAGTGCTCTACCAACTGAGCTACAGCCCCAGCCCCAGCCCCACAGCTAGCATGAGCTGGAGCCCTGCCCCTTCCAGATACTGGGCTGTGTCCTTGAGCAAGTGCTCCTGTTGAATCTTGAGCTGTGCAGTCCCCAGTGTACAACAGATGAACACAAGGAGGCTCAGGGTTAGATTATAACTCCACCCGTGCCCTGCTGCGTAGTGTCCAAATGGCCTGATCTTGCTTGGACTGGTGTGGCTCTGGAGCCTGGGGAGAAGGCGACAGCACTGGGATGGAGGTGTGGGCAGTTGAGACCTCCAGGCAGAATTTTTTTTTAACCAGTTTTTCTTTTTTTCTTTGGTCTTTTTGAGACAGGGTCTTCCTGTAGCCCCAGCTGTCCTGGAACTCACTCTGTAGACCAGGCTGGCCTTGAACTCACAAAGATCCGACTGCCTCTGCCTGCCTCCTGAGGGCTAGTTTTTCAATCCGTATTCTTTTTTTTTTTTTGGTGTTTTCGAGACAGGGTCTCCCTATAGCCCCAGCTGTCCTGGAACTCACTCTGTAGACCAGGCTAGCCTTGAACTCACAAAGATCCACCTGCCTCTGCCTCCCAAGTGCTAGGATTAAAGGCATCAATCCGTATTCTTAACAGCAGCCTGGAGGCACAACTGTATTTAAAAAAAAAAAAAACCATTGTAGCTGCCCAAGGCTTGTCACCCACCATAACAGCCTCTTCATTGACCAAACCCTTCCCTTTCCTCCCCTCTCATAGCAGTCCAGGGGCCCAGCAAACACTGCCCTTCCACTTGGTATCTATCTATGGCCTTTATCGAAAGTGCCTAGGGCAGGGGTGGCTGTGGGGAAACTGTGTGCTCACAATTCAGAAAGTGGGAGAGTCAGTATCCCCTGTCCCTGACCATCAGCCTGCCAGGAGTGGGGGGGGGGCATCAAGGCAGCTGCTCTTAGAGAGTATACGAGGTCTTTGAAGGTTATCTGCTTGTTTTTTTTTTTTTGTCGTTTCGAGACAGGGTCTCCCTGTAGCCCCAGCTGTCCTGGAACTCACTCTGTAGACCAGGCTGGCCTTGAACTCACAGAGATCCACCTGCCTCTGCCTCCCAAGTGCTAGGATTAAAGGCGTGGGCCACCACGCCCCGCTGAAGTTTATCTTCTAAAGCTAGGTTCTCTCTTATTCTTCCTCCACAGATAAAAGAAACTCCTCTCCTCAGACCAAAGTGAATTGCAAGTTGCCACAACCTATGGTGGGGCCTGGAGGTCCTCACAGTTGCCAGCTGGGTAGTCCTTTCCCTAGGAGCAAGAGTCACACTCTCCCTTGAAACCCTGTCCACATCCTGAAGCAGAGTGTGGCCTGAAGGTATCCAGAGGGGCCCCAGCATTCCAGAATATCAGTTCTGGGGGATCTTGGATCCTCTGGGCCACCCTCATTGAGAAGTCCTGAATTACAAGAGGATTTGTGGAAGAGCAGCCCCAGAGAGAAGCTAGGGGCTGACTGGCATTAGAGGTGGATCTGATGAAGTCGGGTGAGGGGAAGACACAACCTGTCTCAGGTGCATCACACATTCTCCCCAATCTTTCTTTGTGGGAGAAGGTCATGTTCTTTCTCAGGCTGGAAACTTAATTGCTTCCTACTTACTGTGAGGGAAGAGTTTGGGTACCCACTTCCTCCACAGAGCCCAGAGGAGAGGTTCCCAGTCAGACTCTTCAGCCAAATGCCTGGACTTTCAGTCCCCAGCACAGACACATTCACACACACACACACACACACACACACTCTCTCTCTCTCTCTCTCTCTCTCTCTCCTTCAACCCTGGCCATGTCCATAGCTGGAAAGCCAGGCTGGGGTGGGCTGGAGTGACTGGCACCCTCCAGCTAATTCTGGGAGCCTAGCCTGACCCTTCTCCACTGTGCTGCCAGAGGGCCAGGGGCTAGATGCAAGGTGCTATAGACAGCGTGTGGCTTGCTGACCTGATAGGCACAGCTGGCTGGAAAATGCATCTGCTTAACTGCCTCAGAATCTCCCAAGCCTAGAGAGGCAGAGGCTGGACACAGACAGTGTCAGGTCCAGTGTGGAAAAGTTCTGTGACAGGGACACGAGGATGTAGAGACTGAATTGCTGGTTGTACTCCGGCTCCCAGGGCTATGATGGGGTGTGTGTGTGCGTGCATGCATGTGTGCGTGCGTGTGCGTGCGTGTGTGTGTGTGTGTGTGTGTGTGTGTGTGTGTTGGGGTTTGCTAGATTTCCCTCCAGGCCTAGAGAGGCTTGGGCTGCTTCATGATTTTGCATGGAGTAACGAGGGCTCCCTGTACTGGCACCTCTGTGATGGTGTCAAGATCAAAGGAAAGGCCAGCTCAGAGGTCCTCAGAGCGTCCTGACAGCTTTCCTATCATACCAAAGTCATCGGAAATGGGCCCTGCAGGAGCCACACGCACACGTGTTCACATCCACCCCTGGTGGTGTACCCCTCTTCCTTGTCAGTAGTTGGACCCCTGCTCCCTGGCCCCAGCTTGGAAAGCAAGGAGCACACCACAGCCTCCCAGATCCTTCTCGGGCTCCCTGGACCAGGCAGGGGAGAGAGCCACAAAGATCTCTGTCTGTGTGAGGGCCCCATCCATACACACCCAGTTCTGGGACATGAAGGAGGCAGCAGTCCCTGTCCCACGACCACCTTGAGTCCACCCCAGCTTTCTTCTTGTTTTCTGGGCCTGAGTCTGGGGCCACCCCCAAGTGCCGACTCATCTTTCTCAGAGCCCCAGGCACTGGCCTTCTTCACTCTAATTGTCAGTTTTTACTGCCTCAGCCCCTCCTGGTTCTTCCTGTGCTGAGCCGGGACAGACTCTGTGATCCCCACCTCTGTACCCCAAACCCCTCCCTCAGGCTCATTATAACTTTTATAGAGAATGTTCTATACTGTTGTCGCGCCTGTGTCCTGTTCTGTAGTCACTGGTGGTGGAGAGGGATGGGGTGTTGAGAGAGGGTGTGGCTGGAGAATGGGCCTGGAAGGGCTGGGTCTGTTCCTTAGAGGGGTCCTTGAGGGGTCCCTCTCGGCGTCCTTGAGGGATCCCTCTCGGCGTCCCTGACCCCTTGCTCAGCTCTGCTCACTGGCTCTGGGTTAAGAGCTGGTAGAGAGAGTGTTGAGAAGAATGGAGCCAGGAGAGTGCCTAGCAGCTGAGCTAGGATGGTGGCTCAGGATCCAGCTTAGATCTCCACAGGAGCTAAGGCTGGGATGGCTCTGTCTCTTCCACAGATGGGCAAAGGCTCATTCCCCTGAGGCTGCGGCCTGGTGCTCAGGCTCTGAGTTTTCTCACCCCTGGAAAGCCTAAAGTGTGTGTTGGGGGGGGGTGTTTCTCAGTTTCTCTCATTACTTCAGCAAAGTCCCTTGGGGTGCCAGGGTCACTGCACTCTTTTATCTCAGAGTAAGTCTTCCCAAGTGGGTGGGCAGTGGGCTTTGCCAAGTCTGGGGACATCTTGTTCCATTCCCTAACAGTACACCTGCCAAGGGGAGCTCAAGGCAGTTCCCTCTGCCCAGCACCAATCAGAATGGTCCATGGGTTGTCCTTGCTAGTGGGTTGCCTAGTAACCATCCAGAGGTTCCAGGTCACTTCCCTTACTTTACAGATGAGAAGGCAGATGAGCCCCCAGGGGTGACAGGCCAGACCCAGAACGCAGCTCTCCGACTGCTGCCACACTGTCCTCACACCAGAGCCCCCAAGCTGGCCGAGACACTGTGATAATGAGTGACCCTCATTATTGCACCTACCTCCCAAAAGACCCACTGGTCCTTGCCAGGACTGTCCAGGGGAGGACATGGGGTTGAGGAGGACTTTCAATGTGGATTGGAGTTTCAGTGTCCAGGAAGAGACTAACTGGAGACGGTGGGGGTGCAGGTTTCCATGGGGTGAAATGGGGGTGACTCCATGAAGCCTGCAGGAATTTAAAACAAGCAAAAGTAAAAATTTTATACCCAACTTTTTTGACTCATTGAGCCATAGGGAATATGAGCTTATAAAACAGAAACAGGCCAGGCGTGGTGGCGCACACCTTTAATCCCAGCACTGGTGAGGCAGAGGCAGGCAGATCTCTGTGAGTTCAAGGCCAGCCTGGTCTACATAGCTGGGGCTACAGGGAGACCCTGTCTCAAAAAGACCAGAAAACAAAACAGAACCTTGGGGGTGGTGAGATGGTTCAGTGGGTAAAAATATGTCCTGATAAGCCTGGTGACCTGAGTTTGACCTTCAGGACCCAGGTGGTGGGAGGAGAAAATGTACACACACACACACACACACACACATACTACCCATATGTACAACACACATACACCACATACACACAGACACACACACACACCATGCTCACACACTACGTGCACCATATATACCCACCACACACCACACATACATTTACACACACACACACACTATACATACACCACACACACACATGCACGTACACACACACACACATACCACATATACATGCGCACGCTCATAATCAATTTTGCTTTTTT